>VBSM01000949.1:20867664-20887111 GCA_008086735.1 Cheirogaleus medius | reverse complement strand
GCGGTTCTGGTTTTTTTTTGCCTATTGGGACGAACTGGGCCTATTGGGAGGAATTTGGGCCTATTAGTGGGCTTCTGCCCTCTAAGCACACCCAGCATACGCTTGCGACTACCCCCAGGTCAAGAAACACGACCCTCTCCCGTCACCCCCAACTCCTCGTCACCCCCACACGCACGGGGTGACCGGTGTCCTGACTTGCTGCCTGTCAGGTTCCTACAGGGGGACTCAGGACGCTGTCTCCAGTGGTGCCTCCACTCAGCGTGGCGCTGTCTGGGGTGGCACGGGGCGGCTTCCAGCTTGGCAGAGTCGGAGGGTTAGGCTGGATTTGGGTGTTTAAGGAGGTGGGCACTGCTGGGTCGGGACCTCAAGTTGCAGCCGCACAGGTGGTCTGGGCTCGGGTCTCATGGCGATGGCATAGGAGAGTCCTTGACTCAAGGCCTGGCGTGTTCCAGCACATGCTTATCTCACTTAAGGACGGTGGGATGTGGAGGTCAGCTCCAGTGTGAGTTTAGCTGGAGCGAGGCTGGAGGGGAACCCACCAGCGACTGTGCTAAACCTGGCGTGAGGTTGGCCTTGGAGGCATGAGACTCAACTCCCTTCACCCACACCTCTGCCCTCACCCCCTCTCCCTCACCCCTCCGCACAGAGAGATCTTCCTTCCTGTGCCAAGGCTGCAAAACTTTTTACGATTGTCTGTTGTTAGCTGGTATTTGGTTAGTGCTTTGCCAGACTACTGGAAATAAAAGTATCTCAGTGTTTTCACTTAATCCTCAGGGGACTCCTGTGACATAATTATCACCAGTTCACATTTTGAGAAAACAGACACAGAGGGGCTAAGAAACTGGAACAAGGTCATCAAATTAAGGAAGTAAGAGAGGCGGGACTTTCTGACTCTACATCTTCTTTTTCTGTCATTCTGGAAATCCCTGAGTTTTCTGAGCTTAGAGCAGGGTTTGTCAACAGCAGCACTCTTGGCATTTGAGTAAGGTAATTGTTGTTGGGGGGGTCGAGGAGGGGGTGCCCTGTTTATTGTGGGATGTTGAGCAGCATTTGTGACCTTCACCCACTAGATGCTGGAAGCACCCCCTCCCTGTCTTTATCCCAGTAATGACACCCCAAAATGTCTTCCAGACATTGCCAAATGTCTCCTGGGGTCACGGAGCAAAATCACTCCCTGTTGAAAAACACTTAAAGGAATCTGTGAGCATTGCCTAGAATTCTGTGCACTTGTTCTTCAAGCACGAATTTATTTTTGCTACGACCATTTCTCGAGACTGTTCCCATGTGTATGTCGGGATCTTGCTCTTGCTTAGGCTGGTGTTGAACTCCTGAGCCCAAGCAATCCTCCTGCCTTGGCCTCCCAGAGTGATAGGACTATAGGCGTGAGCCACCTCGCCCAACCTTTTTTATTATTCTGATTGAAATTTTCTTTACACAAACAGCAAATAAACTTGACAGTCTTTTAGTGGAGGCATTATTTATTTTTTGCACTTAAACTGAAAGGCAGTGTGCTTTTTCTGTGTGGAGACGAAGGTCTATAAACAGCTGCTTCACGCAAAGGCCTCACTAATCTGTAGTCACGGCTGACATACTTACCTTGTGGGGCTGACACACCGAACCTAATGGAATATTGTTCCATTAACAAAACCGCTGTATTACGTGTAGGGCACTGGTAATTAACCTTTAAACTTAGTTTTGAACAGCCCTCATTTTTAACCTTTATTTAAGTGTCATAGTTGTCTTACCTCCTCTTAGTAATTTTTTTTTTTTACCTCTTTCTAGATTAATTGCATGTTGTAACTTCCTTTTTCCCTTTCAAGATGGTTTGGTTTTATGTGCGCTTATTATGGTACTTTAATAATAGCTTTTTGGTTCAAGCTGGGGCATTCTCTCCACGCCCCTGCTTTCTTGGATCTGTACTAAGGAAGGCGTTGAAGTGTACGTGTGGCCACACGCGATGGAATGCTTTGTGTGTTTGCCTTGTGTGAGAAGAGAAGGAATGGTGACGGCAGGGCCTTAGAGAAACGCTCATCTGTTCTTTCCCTCGTTGCAGCTGTAGCAGCTCTGTTAGGTCCCAGCCCTGGGGCCAGGCTTCTGCTCACCTTGTTTGCTTTTCTCCCTGGTGGCACATGCTGCCGATGAGAACCCACACCTGGTGGTGGCGCTGCAGCCCCTGCAGGACCTGGTGCCTCTTCCTTCTGGTGGCCTGGCCCTGCCATGGCCATTCCAAACCTTTCCAGTCTCCCAGACCTTGTATTTTACCCCCTTTGCTTTCAGAGGATGCCTTTATGTTCTGTTTTATGGAGAAAATGAAACGTTCAGTCGAAACCCCTGCATCTCCATCTGCCATGCTTTGGCACCAGGTCACTGTAATCCTTTGTCAGGAAGATGTGTCCTCCCCACAAGCAGGACTCTGCATTTGTCCAAAGTAGAGACCCGGGTCCTGGGGCCCCTTCTTTTCCATCAACTCCAGGAACTTGCTTCCTTAATTCACCTTCTCTTTTCCAACGATTCCTTCCTCTCGGCATATAAAAGTGACAAAAACCAGATAGAAAACCAAAACCGCCCCAGCCAACGTGAACCTCCCCTGGCCCTGGGCCCTTCTTGAGCTACTGCTTCTAGGCAAAGTTCCACAAAGAGAAGGAAGCGTACGTCTTCAGCAACTGTATCCACTTCCTTACCTTCTAGCCATGCGATTTTGCTTGTTTTGTTTCTGTTAAAATGATCCCAGGTGGGGTGTGGACATTGGCACTACGCAAGTGTCACTCACACAGTAGACACTAATTTATTCCACCGTCATTTCTCTTTGAGTGACCGTGACAAGCAGAGGGTCTCAGTTGGGTAATACTGTGTCTTTGAGACCTCTGATCCTCAGTCATCTCTCCTCTTAATATTATAGAGTTTTATACGCAGACCTTAAGTAGATTTAGTACCTATTAATAGCTAAACGGTAATCACACTTTTTCTTTGTTTTGTTTTCATTGTATTTATTTTGATTGCTACTATAGTGTATCCCAAGTGATACCGGCTTTTCACACATGGTAGTAATGTACAGTTTTATTAATATTTTAAAGTAAATTTAAGCAAAAATTATACATTTAAAATTATATAGTTTAAGACTGTAGTCGTAGCTGTTGTAGCTAATAGTACAGGGGGCATTTCGATAGGGCAGAGTGAGTGAAGGTGGTATAGGAATATGACTAAACAGTGAAGACGTTCTCCTAGGATTAAAGTTTAGAAAATTCTGCCTTAAGAGAAGACAGGGACCCGAAGGGGAAAGAGGTCGGTACATGATTTGAAAAGGGGGAAGGACGAGGAAATGCTGCTGCCTCAGGGTAACACTGAGTCGCTTCCCCTTGGGGATAAAGTCAGACAGCACAGCTTGGAGTTTCTGCAGGTGCCAGATGTCTGTTTTGTATAGAACAATCATTCAGGGTTCCAGGAAGCCTCAGGAGGAAGGACACTGCCCTGCTGGCACCAGGAGGGGACAGGGGCAGGGTACCCACCATCCAAGCCAAGGCAGGGCGTGGTTATAGAGAGAGAACAGTCCAGTTCCAGCAGGTTGAATTTAGAAATACCACCGTCCCACTACTAGTCCTATGGGCTTGGATTCCCACGTATAATAAAAGTCAAGTTGTGCTAGGCTCTCTGGAGCGTGCGCTGGCTGGAATTACTGACTATTCTGACTTGTGTACGAAAGCTGGCGGCGGCCTCTTTGAGGCTGTGTTTACGAAAGCACAGAAAATCGCTTTTCTGGGGAAGAATGGCGAGATTGGCCGTGTTCTAATACATCTTAAATTATTTTGCTCTTAGTTTGAAGTGTTGGTTTATGTTTCTTATGTTCATTTGAGGCAATTTTGCAAATTAGTGCTTCCATGACCAGCTGCCAAGGAATCAGTTTCTTATTTATTTACCCAAACGAGCTGTTTCCTGGAGACAGCCTGCCCGGGGAGGAAGGAGACAGTTCCTATAGACCAGCGCTGCAAGTTTGGGGTTCCCCTGCTTTGCTCACCCTGTCAGTATCAATTTGTTTAGTCATCATCACTTTCACGCATTGTTTGTGATGATACAAACTCAGTTCACTTTGCTCCTGGTGATGGGGGAGGGGTTGCCTTGGGGTTTAGCAGGAAGTACCAGACTGGAGTCGTGCATGCCACCTAGCAGGTGTGAGACCTGCTGTGACATAGTTTTAACTTGGCAACCCTGAGTTTCTTCATCTATAGAATGGAAGTAGTGTCTATTTCAATATCCCATGAATTGTATGTTACATATACAATGCATAATTATATATTACATATAAGTTGCAAATATAATGTATAAGGTGCTATGTACCGTGTTTCCCCGAAAATAAGACCTACCCATAAAATAAGCCCTAGCAGGATTTCTAAGCATTTGCGCAATAGAAGCCCTACCCCGAAAATAAGACCTAGTGATGGGCGTGGCTACGCAGCGCATCTGCACAACCCATGCATTTCGTCGCGGAGCGGTAAAGAAGACAAGCAGCCCTTCTCATCTGCCCCATCGTGACAGCTACTATCCTAGAGGTGACTGGAAAGGTGCGGGCAGCCCCACCAACAAGGTCGGCTCCCCCTGTCAGGTCCCGGCCATCCTGTGCGTGCTGCAAGCTGAGGCTTTGAGGGGAAAATAACACATCCCCTGAAAATAAGCACTAGGGTGTCTTCTTGAGGAAAAATAATATAAGACCCTGTCTTATTTTTGGGGAAACACAAAAATGTATATACACATGTTTACATAGATATGTAAAGTATCTGGCCCAGAGGAGGCACTTATTGAATGTTAACACCCTGCCCATCCTTTTTTAAAAGAATCTCACTAATTTTCTTGCTGTCTATGGTCAATCAATCGATTTCCCACCAGGACAGTGTTGACATGAGCTTGACAAGACAGAATTTTATTTCATGTAGCCTTCAGTTTCCTCTCCCTAATAATCTGAATGCATGATATAGAATTATTTAGCATGATATAGAATTATTTAAAAGTAGCAGAAAATGGAAGTTTTCGGCTTGTTTTTATAGTGCTTCTACAAGCCACTTTCTCCAAGGCTTCACAGCCTCAGAGTGACAATGACCCTAGTCTTACTCTACCTGTCGCATCTCACCGTAGTATCCCTCCTGACCAACTTTCACTTGGAAAGTCAAACAAAAAGCTTCAAGAGCTTATCAAGCTAGTAGAATCTAGTAGAAGCCCCTCACGGACCTGCTAATAAGCCATGGCAGGGAAGCGGGGGAAAGACTTAAGAAAATGCTGCTATCTTAGGACATTTTCTAAGGTCCCCAAATTCATAGAGAATAATGTCAACAGTGTTTAACAGAAAGCTGTCAGAATTAAGAAGTATAGCAGGAACTTAATAGTAGAAGGTATTGTTAGTCAAAGGTACCTAGTAATAAAAGGTACTGTTGCCTAACAGTCAGTTGTATAGCTGGAAATTTGCACTGACTGACATGCTTCAGACTGGGTTTTGCGGGTCTGCAGTAGGCATTTTGTCTGGGTTTGCTGTGGAGTTGAGAATGGTTCTGTGTTGTAGAGGGAAGAACATGAACCCGGGAGCCAAATGGCCTGGGTTTTGGTTCTGGAGGCCACTTACCGAGGGTCAGTCATTTGATTTTTCTGACCCTCAACCTTCTTTATCTATAAGTTGGAGAAGATAATAGTACCTGCCTCACAGTGTTGTTGTAAGGATTCAATGAGTTGCTATGTATAAAGGATTTGGTACAGTGTGCGCACATAATATGTGATCAATAAATGTACACCATTATTATATAAATATTAATCACCTTTTGGTTCCATGTTCATACACCCCAGGAAAACATAGATGCCGTTCCTCAGAATCATCTGGACAACTTGCACATGGGTACAATTGCACTAAACCCAGCATCAAACATAGACTCATTAATAATGTTTTAGTTATCACGTCTTACGATCAAGACCCAATGCATTTATTTTGGAAGAAATGCAATCTGATCTGCTCCATGTGATTAATAGTGGATGGTTATTTCATGTACCAGACCATTGCAAATGACATTTTGAAAGGATGAGACGAGTTAGAAAAATTTCTAACAATGTTCTTTGAGAGTCAAAGTCTTACTTGACACTCACCGTGAGACTGAGCTGGATTTCTGCTGTTTGGTTCAGCCTGGCTGGCTCCGGCCGAGAGGCCTCGCGGGGACATCTGCCTGGAAGGATACACACTTGGGGGAACCGAAAGCGTGGAAGGTAACTTTTGTTGCAATCAGAAAAGGTTTGCATAGTCTTATTCAAACGAATTATCCAAAATAATTAATTTATCATATGTAAAGTGGGGAGAAAATGTAATTTTTAATCAACTAAGGTGGGTGATGTATTAATAAAGAGAAGTGAAGGAACTGTGACTATTTGCTCAACAGAAATGAAACCCGCAGTCTGTGCTCAGTAATTGGGAAAAACAATTTCTGGTTCTTACTTTATTTTTTAATAACTTGGACTAAGATAAAATGCATAGGTAATAATGAAATAACATTTTGATTCTACTATGGCTTTCGGTAAACAAGGTAATGTATTCTAGCAGGGTAACAAAAAACATCCTACGATTCAGGAAATGCTACCACTTTGGCTTCTAAGAAGTAGTCTAGTTTTCTCTTTATTTTTTATTTTCAGAAAGTATTAGGATAACAGGACAGAAATATCTTTGTCCTGATAGAACTCTAGGGAAAGAGAATATACTTAGATAAGAAAACATTGGAGCATATTTTACTTACTAATGTAGGATGCACTTTACTCCTATTTTTCTGTGTTCTAAGCTAAGCGTCTGGTTTGATCTGAAAAGTGCAGGAAAGCCTAGTGGCTTGAGAGGGAAGGGGGAGACCTGCACTTGTTTCCTTCCGTGGATGGGTCACTCAGCTTCTGTATTTTCCCTGGAAATGGCCCAAGTGCATGAGGAGGGCAGGGTCTCTGATTGTTAGTTAGCAAATGGGTCAGGCCGCCAACCACCTGGTGGTCTGAGGATGTTCCTTAGTTGGTTCAAGAGTGAACATTCTCTCCCTGCCTTGCAGAAGATGGGGGCAAGATGGCCCAGGGAGGCACAGGGTTGCACCCTGTAATGCCAGAAGAGGAACTCTTGTAAAGCACGAATACACAGGCTTAAATTCCCCCTTCCCCTGAGTTGGGGTCACCTGCTTGTGGAGAATGATCATGTCATGTTTAAGGTGTGGCGTCTCTTGATTAAGCAGCAGGACTTGTTCAAGAGAAAAATCCCATGTCTTGGGAGACTATAGACAGATGGTTGTGACTGTGCTTCATGTGGTCATCAAACTGAGGACAGCCCCTCTCGTCTCTGAGTGTGCAGTTATCTTCACAGCTGATTGTGACATGCTAAAATCATATCATGATGGGGACAGGATGAATACATTGCCCAACTATGAGCTGGTGCTTCTGCCTTTATAGACACACTTATCTACCAGAGATGTGCGGGGGACCCCAACAGGTCAGTTAGTAATGTCAACTTGCACTAAGACAAGACCCAGCATCAATGACATTAGACACAACATAGAAATCAGAGAAAAGCTACTGTCCAGCAATTTAACCACCAATACCCATTTATTTTAATGGAGAAAAAAATCTCTTCATTCTATATGCTCCAAAAAGATTTACTATTGAAACAAATACAATATATGGAACTCTATCTGCATAATTTCACTATAACAAAGACAACATATGACTCCTACTTCCTACAGAAGGCTAACTAAAAAGCACAGGTGCAAACATAGATTGCATAAGAAAGCGTGTGTGTGTGTGTGTGTGGTTAAAACCTTTAGTAAGCAGTTGCATTAAAATATGCTAAGACACTTACCTTACCCTAGTTTGTGGCGAGCTCTAATAAAAAGCCACAGGCTGTCACTAGTTTTATTTGATAGAAAAGTTTGGTGTGAGCTTTGATGATTCATTTACAGTTTATCAACAAGAAGATAATCTTAGTACAAGCACTAACTTTCCTCTTACTTCTACATGCTCACAGAATAAAAATCAGTTACTTTTCATACATAATGAACATCTTTTATTTTCAGGTTTGCAAACAACGGTAGTCGATTCACACAAAAGGGTACTTTTAAAACTACCTGTATTTACTCTATTTTAATGCATGTATATAGGAAACGAACGGAGTGTATGTGCATAAATGTACGTCTGTACATGTGGGTGAATATGTGTATACAAGATGGTACCTGCAGACCTCTTCCTGTGCACGCGTGACCTCCGAGATGATCTTTGCAACTGTACCTATGCTGAGGAGGGAGAGATTCTCTACCGTGATCTGTGTCCCCGTGAGAATCAGGGGGTCTGCGGCTTCAGGACACATACAAATGCAGATCAATGCCCAGGAAAGAATATTTCAGCCCCTTTCTGGGCATTTAAGGAGACATTTCCTGCTCTGCTCCGCCCTGCCGTGGCTCAGCATCATGGCATAGGATGGCAGTGGGGACTGGCTGTAGTCCTCCTGCGAGATAAAGAGAAAGGACTTCCCCTCTCCCCCCCACAGCCCTGCCTGGCTGCTCGTTCAGACTGAATGGGACGCTGGAGAAGCAGCTTCGGAACAAAGGCGACAGCTCCGTGGTCTGTCTTGGTGCCGGGGCCCAGAGGGTTCAGCTGTCCTAGTGTCCTCCCCGTCCTTGTTTAGCCTGGTATAGTCTCTCTATAAATACCGTGTATATACACATACAGATACTCATACATATACAGATACCAACCCACAGACACAGCGGGTGTGTGAGCACTGGCTAGCGACATGTCAACACATCGGAAAAAGTAGTCATCGTTCCTGCTCTCAGAAGGTCAAGGTATATGTCATGATCTTTAAACAGTCAGGAAAAATTCAGAGGATTCCATTAATTAAACAAGGAAGGGAGAGATGCTGTCAAAATGATGAAGTACAGACTAAATCAAATTGCAAAGAAAACAAAAGTCTGGAACAATTGAGGCCTAGTTGTGAAGTTTGATAGCTGTAAACCGCAATCTTCAGATTTGGATAGATTTTTTTTTTCTTTTTCCTGTTACTATGGAAACCTGGGAGTCGAGCTTCAGATGCCAGGAGTCCTCACAGACCTGAATGGAGAAGGGTCAGAGTTAAGTTGGGAATATCACAACTCGATTTAAAACATTTAGCTAAAAACCGGATAAATGATTGATAAGCTACAGTAGACACATCTGCAAACACTGCACTACCTTGGGAAAACTTTTTCTTATGCATGCCATTTGAAGACAGAATGAATAGTTCTGCTGGTTTATGGCTTAAAATGCTGGACTTCTCTGAAGACGCCAATGATGACGTCAGATGCCAAACATCCCTCAGACCAACGGCTGCTATTATCGCTGCGACCACCGAGCCTTGGAACTTGCCCCTGAGCACAGAGCTTGAGCATTTTGTGAGCAAGGTGGTTTTGTAGCTCAGAGATTACTTACTGTCCCATATAGTTTTTTGTCACAGAGCAAGATACCTATTGGCGGCTCTTCAGACGAGAAGTATCAGTTTCCTGTTGATGCTGTAACAAATGGCCACACACTTTGCATCTTAAAATAACACAGATACATTCTCTTACATTTCTGGAGGTCAGAAGTCTGAAATGAGCACGATGGGGCTAAAATCAGTGTTGGCCGGGCTGCGGTCCTCCCGGAGCCTCTGGGAAAGGACCCGTTTCCTCGTCTTTTCCGGCTTCAAGAGCCCCCTACGTCCCTGGGCTCGTGGCCCCTCCCTCCATCTTCAAAGCCGGCCTTGCAGCATCTTCTTGCTCCAACTCACTATGCCTGCCTCTGCTTCCGTCCCCTTCCAGCTCCTCCTTCCAGCCTCTTATGAGGACTCTGTGACTGTATCAGGCTCACCTGACTAATCCGGGATAACCGCCCATCTCAAGATGCTTAACTTACTCGCTTCCGCAGAGTTTCGTTTACTACATACAGTTACATGTTCACAGACTCCAGGGAGGAGTCTGAGGACATCTTTGGGGCCGTTGCTCAGTGAACCATGAAAGTAGCACCGTGTTCCCAAGGAAATATGGTGTCACATGGCAAACTACACTGTGGACCATGAGAACACATCACTCACTTAAGGTTCTCAGAAGGGGACATCAGCGTTCAGTGCGCTCAAGAGCTGCCATCCCCACTCCTGCTGAGGGCTCCTCCTGTGAGGGCCACCTGTCAGGGCCACCTGTGAGGGCTGGCCGGGTCACAGAGCCTGGCAGCGTTGTCAGGCTCAACTCAGCGCTGTCAGTGGGGCGCAGCCCTGCCCTTAGGATGCCCAGCTCCAGTCTGAACATCCAGCCCGTCTTTGTCTGCGCTTTTTTGCTACCTGACTCCTTCCAAGCACTTCCGTGTCCACGCAGTTCCAGAAGAGGAGTGCTGGATTCCAGCCCCGGACTAGGATTTCACGGAATTGCATGAACTCCCGTGTCTACGGTTGCAGTTGCCAAGGCCCTTCTGCACTCTCAGGCTCTGTCAGGGAGTCTGGCTCCAGCGAGGGGGGAAGGGGAGGGAACGGGTCAGTCCACAGGTACTGCGTGCTTGTCCCTACACCTTTGCGGCTGCTCCTGCGGGGAAGCCAGACCTGCCTCTATCCAAAGTGCCTGTGGTAGACAGGCCGTCTTCTAGGTGGAACTGCAGATGTTTGCAGCAGTCCTTTCATCTTTACAATGACTGGGTCTCGTTTATCGCCAGGTTGCAAGATATGTAACACGTGGACTGTTTTTAAAGTCTATTAGGAAGAACATTCTTTAAGATGTTCTTTTAGGTTGGAGAAATATTCTTTTTTTATGTGTTAAATGGTTAAAAGCCATTAGTATTGTCAAGCTGGTGCAACGTCTCCACTTTCTCTGTCCAGTTTTGGTTAGAGCGGGTTTCTCAGCCCCAGCACGACTGACACTTGAGGCTGGTCATTTTCGGGGGGCACAGGGGTTGTCCCGTCCATGGGAGGATGTTTAGCAGCGTCCCTGGCCTCCACGCACTAGATGCCAAGAGTGGTGTCCTCCCAGGCATGATAATCAGAATGTCTCTAGATATTTCCAACTGTCTCCCGGGGAGCAAATCAGTTAAAAATAGAAAAAAAAAAAAACAGGTGTAGCTGGATAAAAATCCACCAAATTAGTCTTCAGTCCTTTGTTTTCAAATTAAAGTCTCGAATTCCTGTTGTAAGTCAGACTGTCACATAAATGATTCTACCTCCCGGGGCTATTGAGATGATTATGCGAGGTAATCTGTAAAATTTATGCTAAGTGCATAGCGTGCGTGTGCACGGCACACAGAAAGCCCGCAAGGGTCAACTATCACTGTCCAGAAAGTTCTATCCCCTTAAAGGACCACAGCTCTTCTGCACGTCCCGCCTCGGGGCCATCTGCAGGCCGAGGACAGCCCCCTCTGCCCCGTCCTGCCTTCTCAGGCGCCTCTCTGCCCATAATATGCTCACAGTAAAAAGGAACAAACTACTGATATACTCTAGGAAATTCTAGAAAAGGCAGAACTATTATTACAGAAAGCAGATCAGCGAGGGCCTGGAGTCGGGGGGAGGGGTCAACAGCAAAAGAAACTGTATCTCGATTGTGTCGCGGCCACAGAATTGTGTACGGTTATCCAAACCCATCAAACTGCACACTCACAATGGGTGAATTTTATTGTATGCAAATAACACCTCCATTCAAAAATTAAAATTAAAAAAAATGTTTAGTAGCTGTTTTTTGCTCATCTTGGTCACCTCTTTAAGCTTATTGTGATCGAGATTGTCTCCCCACCCCCAACATAGAGACATTTAATTTTGGTACTTGTTAGATGGGTCGCCTGATCTGTCCTCGCTGTCGGTGATGAGTTAAGCCTCACGCAATGGTCAGAAATGTTTCTGGGCAGGTTTTTTCCTTGAGACTCGCTCTGCCACGAGGGGCTGTGCTAGAACAACGTCAGGCACAGCATGACGACGAGGCCGGCCGCTCTGCTGGGAGGGTCCCCAGGGACGAATCCTGCCTCTCCTCGATGCCATCGACTCCGCATTTATACAACGATTGACAGTAAAAATAATTTCATTTACATTTTTTATTACTTTCAATATCATTAGTTTTATTCCCTTTATTTTCGGATGTCAGAGGAGGAAAGGCAGATCCCTCAGTTCCACTCTCAGTCGCAATAAAGCCATCTACGGCATCGTCATAAACTGAGATGCTTTGATTATCTTTTCCCATAAAGGAGGCAGGCTAACAGTTAAATGCTGGCTTCACTGATTACCTGCCATGGATCTGTCTGAGCATAAGTTTTCTCATCTGTAAAGTGGGATCAAGTTACCAGACCAATGAAGAAAATATAGAAAAAAGCCACAGAACAGTTTGGTCCATGCGAGTCTATTTGGATCTAAATACTCTTCAAGGGAAGGAGAAAAATCCGTTTTTCTTGCCACGTGGCATGATGGGATCTGCCGCTTCTATTTCACATGGAAGTTTTGGGAGTGATGCTTTGAAGCAGGCGCTGGCAAACTTTTCCTGTAAAGGGCCCGCGAGTCAATACTTTCAGCTCCGTGGGCCGTATGGTCTCTGGCAGCTACTCAGCACTGCCACCGTGGCAGAGAACAACCATGAGCAATATGTAATTGATGGGCATGGCTGTGTTCCAATAAAACTTTATTTACAAAAACAGGCAGTAGACCAGATGGCCCGTGCACTTAGTTTGCTGACCCTGCTTTAAAGCAACATAAAACAGATTCTACTTCCTGGCTCCCAAAATTCTTTCAGGGACTGTGGCTGAGTTGGGAAGTGATTCTATCTTTGCACTTAAAATCTAATTCCGGTGCCTTTAGAAATCCCCCGTCCCTCCCCAGCCTTCGCTTAAGGTTTTAGGCTAATTTCTGTGCAGCCTCTTGTCAACATTTCATTAATAGTGGCACCTGTGGGTTGGCCACTTTGACGTCTGCTCTCACGAGATGGCGCCTGACTGGTACAGCGCCCACGTTTATTTATTCCTGCCAGCTCCGCCCCAGTTTCTCAAATGTCTATTATGTACGTCCCTTTTTGGTTTAGGAAGAACATCTTGGACTAAATAATTATATTTGGCAGGCATCTCTAATGTTTAAATGAACAATATTAAATAATCTTATGCCTTTTATATAGGGCCAGACTGAAGGCCATTTTGAAGTCAAGCAGGTGAGTGGTAACACCTTTTCTTAACTGTTTTTTGGACTGAAACTATCTGTTTTTGGGGTGCAAAACATTGGAGTGTTAACTAAGGACCTTTCTTGTTACCAAGGGAAATGCAGAGCTCCATTTGGAGAATAATTTTGAGTTTATCTCTAGGTACCCCTACCTGTAGTAGGAGAGAACATAAACACATTTGGTATCTCAAACCGAGTGTGTAGCAACTTTTATCAATGATAATAACCATGAGGCAAGTCTTTAGGGGTTATCGGGCAGTTCTGCTTTAGATTAACTTGATCCCAGAGCTCAGTTGAGAGATATGAGAAATGGGCCACCCTTGGAACCATTGATATCTGTAGCTCAGGGTTCTCCAAAGTGAGGAGCACAAGAAAATCCCTTATTGGGAAGAAGAAAATATTGCCATGTCTATTTATATTTCTAATAATCTAAAACAAAAGAAGGTTTACTACTATTTAATAGAAAGATATTAGCAGAAGTATATATTATCAGAAAAATATTGTATAAAAATACACAAACACTGGGCCTTGTGCTGGAAGCCACCATCATTTGGGATGTTGCTATCCTAGGCTGGATAGGCCTGGGAATCTGTATTTCAACAAGCAGTGGTGCAGGGGCTGTGGGCTCCACTCTCGGTGCCGGGGTACAGGAGCTGATGTGTGAGCAGTGGCCCAAAGAGCCTTGTTCTTCAAAGGGATGTCGGCAAGAGACAGGCTTTGATGTCCTGCAATTGGGTTTAGAGAGAGCGACGTGTGATGTGGCCACTCAATTATCTTCTCTCTGTGTACACACGTGCACACACAACATGTGCATGCACACAGAATCTCTTTGCAATTACATAGGAAGTACTGCCCACTAGTTTATCCACCCTGTTTTATGTGATTTCCAATTTTTCCTAGAGCTCTGAAAATACAGTCTCTAGGGCAGTGGCTTCTAAGTGCCTGTCCGTGAGCAGTGCCGGGTTTGCTGTCTGTCTAGCGCGCTTGAGGAGCTGGTGGAAAACAGAGATCTCTTACTACAGCTGAGTTGGTCATTGCAGGACGCTGTAAACAATTCAAAGGTGCCTGTGACAGAGGAATCCATTGCACCATGTCCAAGTGACAGGATACTCCAGCAGGACGGGGGTTGGCCAACTGCAGCCAGTGGACTGACTGGTCTGTAACCCGTGTTTGTGTGGCTTCAAGGCTAAGAATAGTTTTCACATTTTTAAAGGGAGGTAAGAGATGAAAGACAGGCACAAACAAATTAACAAACGATAAAGAAGAATATGTGACAGAGACCTGAGGTGGCCCACAAAGCCCAACATGTTTGCTGCCTGGCCCTTTACGGAGGAAGTCTGCCACCCTGAACTAGGGTGACGCTGATGGACTTTGGAAACGTAATGCAGAGAGGAAGAAAAGCAAGTTGCAGAACAGTGTGCCCAACACAATACGAACTACTACACAAAGTTTAACAAACTGCACAAAACAGAACTGTGTGTGTGTGTGTGTGTGTATGTGTAGTAAAAGTATAAGACAACATCTGGGCACACACACGGATGGCAAACTCATGATAGCTATTGTCTCTGGGAAGAGAGAACAGGAAATAAAACCGGGGAGAAAAACAGAGAGGATTTCACCTTTGCCTGTAATATATTATTCCTTGAAGAAAAAGGAAGGAAGATAGGAAGGAAGAAAAAAAGAAAGAACAAAAGAATAAAAGGAAGGTAGAGAAAAAAACATATTTCCTTTCATCTGTCTGTCTGTCCGTATGTCCATTTATCTCCTACCCCAACCCCAAGTCCTGATCCAGACCCATAGATTAAAATCTCTAGGGGAGTAAGCGCAGAAATTTAATTTTAAAGTTGTTTCCTAAGTGGTTGTGATCTATAGCAGCATTTAGGAACCACTGCTCCAATAGTGCATGGCTCTTATCACACAGCGGCAGTTGTATACAGCAAGTACGATTCGGCCGACAGGAATCTCAGGCCAAATTTAGGGTCAGTCAACTCTGTCTCCAACTCTTCCTAGTTGGTTTCTGTTCTTTGTGAAGTTTAATTTAACTCCCTGTCTTGCCCATGTTTTAATTCTTTAAGCTGCTTAAATACCTTTGGGAGGTTGGTGTTATAGGAACGCTCATACCGATGTGTTCTATCACCACTTTACATCCTTTTCCTTGGAGCAGAGGTTTCCCAGCACCATCAGCAGTAAATATCTTCACACCAGGTTCTTAAATCCGCCCTCCTGCTCCTTGTTCCTACTGGGCTGTGAACTAAAGGGACAGCACATGTCCAGGCTGTGGACCAGAGCAGAGGATGCTGTCGGGACAACCAGGTGCCGCTTCCTGCAGGGTGGAGCCCGTCACGTGGCGGTCTAGATGCTCTCAGTGCTTCAGAGTCACGCGGCGAGCCACACCTCCAGCTGCAGGGTCGGGCCCAGGTATGGGCAGATGCACGTTTTCAAGTTGCCCGCGTGACGCCACCGTGCGGCCATGGTCGAGAACCACCACCTGCTCCCCGGTCGATAGCATATGAGGATGACCTCCTGCCAGTTAACAGTGATGATTAGCAAACCAGGCACCAGAGGGACCATGCTTGTGAAGGACATTTTTCTTGACTTTAGGAATCTAGGCCTAGGATATCTGTCAGCAAAGCAAAGGATTAATAAGCATGATGTATTGCTATACATCCATGGTATTTGCTATTGTCTGAATATTTGTGTCCTCCAAAGTTTGTATGTTGAAACCTAATCACCAAGGTGATGATATTATTACTATGGTAATCATAAGAGGTTGGGCCTTTGGGCAGAGCCCTCATAAATAGAGGCCCCAGAGAGCTGCCTCGCCGCTTCCGCCACGTGGGGACACAGGGAGAAGGCGCCACGTGTGAACCAGAAAGTGGGCTCTTCCTAGACACCAAATGCGCTAGTACCTTGATCGTGGATTTTCCAGCCTCCAGAACTGTGAGAAACAAATTTCTGTTGTTTATAGGCCACTCATCTAGGGTATTTTGTTATAGCGGCCTGAACAGATGGTGTCTGAGCTCCTCTGCACCCTCCCTGCTTCCTGGTCACCCGTGTGTCCATCTCTCGTCAAGCCCAGTTGTTTGCCCTCTGACAATCCGTCCCAAGCCCCATCTCTGTCCCTTCCTGCTTTGCAGATGAAATTGTCTCCTCATTTACAGACAAGACTAAGGAGAGACACCCAAGGGCAGGTCTCTGGACACCTAGGGGCTGTCCCTTAAGTCCTCACGCAGAGACGCAGTTAGAAAGCCAGCGACACGCTCAGGTGAGTGGAGATGAGGACCTGGGATGGGAGGGTGGGGGCAGCGTGGGTGGAAGGTGGGGCCCTTAGACTCGGGTGGGCTTTGCGGCTGGGGGACTTGGAGGAAGATGTGGGGATGATGAGATGAGGATGGCGCGGTCTTCGAAGGCAGGGCAGGCAGAGGGTTTTGTCGGGGGGCGGTGGGAAAGATGACACGTTGTTTTGGAAATAAAGAGCCTGAAGTGCCATCAAGAGGTGGTCAGGGGCCGGGCGCGGTGGCTCACGCCTGTAATCCTAGCACTCTGGGAGGCCGAGGCGGGAGGATCGCTCAAGGTCAGGAGCTTGAGACCAGCCTGAGCAAGAGTGAGACCCCATCTCTACTAAAAATAGAAAGAAATTAATTGGACAACTAAAAATATATAGAAAAAATTAGCCGGGTATTGTGGCGCACGCCTGTAGTCCCAGCTACTGGGGAGGCTGAGGCAGGAGGATCGCTTGAGCCCAGGAGTCTGAGGTTGCTGTGAGCTAGGCTGACGCCACGGCACTCTAGCCCGGGCAACAGAGTGAGACTCTGTCTCAAAAAAAAAAAAGAAAAAAAAGAGGCGGTCAGGGCTTCTCCTTCTTAATTCCATTCCATGCACGGGACTCGGGACTCTGGTCCTGCACAGATTCTCACACACAGCGAGTGTCCAGTGCCGGAATATGTGATTTCCTGTTGACTCACCTGCCACCATCGCCAGGATGCAAAACCTCTGTTGCCTGTTTCTGTCAGTCTCCCAACTTCCCAACTCACACTTACACTGACACCTTCTCACGGCGTAAATACCCAGGCCCCCAAAGGCTTTGGGATGGCAATAGCTCTATGTGAATAACTGCTAGAGTTAAAATTGGATTCGTATTTCATAAATAAGAAATCTTTGACATGTATTTATTCATTTTATGCTCACATCTATATTACTTGGCATAATAATTCATTTGTTTAAAATAATGTTTCACTATATTATAGTCATTACTACCAGTCAGTGGGAGGAAAAAAAAAAGGGTGAATTATACATTTATCATTTTCCCTCCAGCCCAGCCTCCGTCCATGAATTCTCATGACTTTTCTTAGAAAGGCCTACTATCTACTTTAACCTTGCAAAAGATTATTCTGCACAACGTAGAGAGAAATAGGCCCCCGGTAGACCAGTGAACTAATCCGGGCACATTTTTATTAGCTCAGGTTGAGTGGCGTCTGCAGGAAGTTTTGCTTATCACCTGGTTTGCAGGACGGCGACGAGAGCCTCTGCACGATCCCTCGCACTGGCTGCCCAGAGATTGCTAAGATGCCTTCAAACATTAGTTGGAGCATTTTTACCTGTGACATTTTCTATCACACAGACACAAACTAAAGATGCATGATTCCTCTGGGATAAATTTTCCTGGACAGATATATGGGGGAAAAAAACCACTTCATGAACCTGGCGCAGTTACATTTTTCTACCTGTGCACGTGCTGGAGTTAGGCCAACTTACAAGCCAAACTGAAGAGGCAGAGGAGCAAGAGCGCGGGCACGCTGGTGTGCAGGGCCCCCGCGGCGTTGCAGTCCACTTTGGAATTCCTGCAGGAGCACACTTGTACCCTGAGATCTGTGACGTTCGTCATCGGTGGTTTCCCTGAATCTGTTACCATGATGGGGAGGTTGTAGTTTGCTTTGTTCAGATTTTGAAGAAGGCTCACCAGGGCGTGCGTGTCTGCAAAGATAAGGAAAAACAGGTATGACATTTTAATTTATAATTACAGGAATGTTCACATTTAAACTCATTAACATCAAGTAAAAATATAAATTCAGTTCCTCAGTGGCACCTGCCACATTCCCAGTACTCGGGAGCCACTCGTGGCTGGTGGCCCCAGTATTGGACGGTGCGGAGTTAGAATGTTTCCTTTCCTGCACATCCTGTGGCTCAGTGCTGTTGTGATCAGTTTCCAGGGGATCTACTCTTGTGAAGATGATTACCAAGAACTCCTCTCTGCATCTCGACAAGGACTGCATTCAACATCTAGAAAGCTAAGGTGAAAATCTACCTGCTCTAAAAGTGACCGGACCTCCACCCATTGTCACGGAGATGGGTTCTGTGGCTTGCATGTTTATTTCAGTCCACAGCCCTAGCTTTGAGTGGGAACCACAGCATGGGGACTGGATCTTTAAGCTTCTCCTGCACTTCCCTGATCCCGTGTTTGGTGGGAACATCTGCCATCACCCAGGCCACCATGACGCTCCCCAGTGGCCACCCCACTGTTCTCTTTAGCTTCAGGCTGTTCTCGTCTCAGTCACTCAGATGACTGAGGCTTTTTTTTTTTTTTTAAACTGCTCCTTTCTGGGCATAAACAAGGCTAAGTATTTGGAAAAAAAATTTTTGGACAACAAGAGGAGTTTAGAGGGCATTTCTCTGTTCGATGAAATCAGGAGGAGAACGAGAGCGTGGTGACATGGAAATTGAAACAGAGGAAGCGTGGTCATCACCCGAAGGTGACAGCAGCGGAAAGGACCGATGGGACGACCGCCCCAGTAAAGGGGCAGATGAACTCAAGGAGTATTTCCCCATCTCCCTCAAGCAGAGGAGAAACTCTTGAATGAGAAAGTTCCAGTTGGAAAGAACCGGTGATAATTATTCAGATCAGCTACAGCCATAAAAACTAGCAAATAAAACACTAGCCCCTCAAACAAGAGAAGGGTTGTTTTAATTAAAAATAATCAGTGTAACAGAATCCATTCTTAAAAAAGCAATAAAACAGACAAACAGGCAAATAGAATCAATAACCAGAGAAAGGCAATAATAAAATAAGATATGAGATAGGGCTGTAACAATAGGTATGAGATTTTTAAATAAAAAATTTTATGCACAGTTGTACAGTATATTTCAAAACTTAATGAAATGGGTAATTCACTGTCTTCCTCCAAAATTCTACCACGATGTAAGAAGTGGGACCCTGACTGGGTGAAAAGCAGGATACTGAAGACAGGGTGTATGTCTAATGTGTGAGTTCTTTTTTTTTTTTTT
>VBSM01000949.1:20780663-20867564 GCA_008086735.1 Cheirogaleus medius | reverse complement strand
AAAGAAAAAAAAAAAAGAAGAGGAAGAAGAAAGAATCACAGTCTTGTGACAGGGGACTCTGGGACAACGGAAATGCAGAGATGACAGATCAGTCAAGAGAACGCTGGGGTTATGGTGTACAGGGTGGAGTATGTAGTACAGAGTGGATGACGCAGGTAAACTGCACAGGTGCACAGTATAGAAAAGATCAGGGGGGAAGCAGAAGAGAAAACCTCCATGTTGGCTTTTATAAGAAACTGAGATTCAATATCTCTATGAATTCTATTTGTTTGCTGGTGGGAAAATTCTCAGTACTTATAACGCGTAAATAAACCAAGTGAAAACACATGAGAGGAAGTAGTAGAGGAAAAGCATTTTAGGAAAGAGAAACTAAGGTCAAAGCCGGAAGAATGAGGGTAGAATGTTTTCACCAGACTTACTGTTGATCTTGGAGATCTTCCAGACTTTATCAGGAACGGTTTGTTTATGGATTTCAAACTTGAAAGGATCTGTGTTTGGGTGAAGATCCTTATCTGACGCGCCCAAAATGACTACACTGAGGTTTTTGGCGTCATCACAGACTTCGGCGACCGTGGGGTAAATGAAGGGAGCGTTGTCGTTCACGTCCTCCAGGGTGATCAGCAAAGTTCCAGTGCCGGTTGCGGGAGGGTCGCCTGTGGGAAGAAGGGAGGATGTCAGGGTGCGACTGGGATACATGAGTGCAATTTCCCATAGTGCTTACTTTTTGCAATGTATACTTAGTACGTTTCACGTTTATTATTCACAGTTGCAAAGAGGGGGGACTAACAATAATAGATTGCATTTTTGTATGAAGTTTGGTGGCTTACAAACTCTTTTATCATATATAAGGCTTTTGATTGAAGTTCTTCAGGCTTAATCCTTCACCTTTAGAATGCTAAGCTTCTGACACAGAAGTCCTACTAACACTGAAAGTCACTCAAAGAATGGAGATAACAAAATATGACTTTTCCTTGCTTATCAAATCAAACCTTTTATCTAAACAGCCAGGTATTCACATAGGTTGGTGGTCAAGGGAGGATGGAGTTTCCATGAGAGAAGACCGTGGTTGAACTGGCGTAGCTCTACCCTAACTAGGTAGTCGACTAAAGAGCAAAAGGTCTAATCCAGGGGGATTTCCTTCTGGGGTGAAAAAGGGTGTCAGATGGCTGCTGGTGCCGCCAGGGGCTGGTGTGGCTGACTCAGTGGGATAGGACAGATTCAGGAAGGTGGGTTAGTCATCAGAAATGAGATCACTGGCCGCGTACTGGGACAGGAAAAGCAATCGTCATATACTCTTTGGGTCCTACTTTTAAAGCCTTATTTTTTTCATTATTTCAGTTACTTCTTGAAATGTTTTTCATTTTAGGGAACATTATTTTAAGAAGTCCTTATAATCACCAATCTAATAATGGCTTTCACTTAAAGAAACAGTGTTTAATGTTAGTAAGACTCAGCTTGACTTTAAGTTTTCTCTAAATTTATTTTTAATCCTTAGTGTGTTAGAGGTTTGCTCTTGGGACAAACCATTCATTAATGGTTTCCAATTTTCTGTGTGGAAAGTTAGAGCCAAATTTGTAGGTCACAAATTTTAAGTGTATAGATTTGCCTTATTCCAAAAAGGATTTGATGTACCTCTAAAATTAGAGTGCTATAATTTTATACGGCACTACTGTACCATACTATCCTAATCTATAGCTCCATTTTGTTTTTCTCATCCTTATTTGCACTTAACCAGATTTCCAAGTTTAATTTTATTTTATCTTGTACTATATTTATTTTTTGAAATGCACATTAATTTTTTTTTTTTTTTTGAGACAGAGTTTCGCTCTGTCACCCAGCCTAGAATGCAGTGGCATTAGCCTAGCTCACAGCAACCTTCAACTCCTGGGCTCAAGCGATTCTCCTGTTTCAGCCTCCTAAGTATCTGGGATTATAGGCATGTACCACGATGCCCAGCTAATTTTTCTATTTTTAGTAGAGACAGGGTCTCACTGTTGCTCAGGCTGGTGTCAAATTCCTGAGCTCAAGCGATCTTCCTGCCTCAGCCTCCCAGAGGGCTAGGATTACAGGCGTGAGCCACCATTCTTGGCTGACATACAGTTTAAAGTTATGGAATCACACGGGGGTTAGAAGGGTAGTGAGTATTTGACCAAAGTTGTCCTCCAGGTGTCCAGTGCAAGGCAAGGCAAAGCCTAGTAAGGACACAGTGAGTTTGAGTGGCCAGAGTCCAGGACAATCGATCGGGCCACGCCGCCTAGTGGGCAGGCTTGCCGCACCTTAAAGTGCACCGACCTCTCTCCCGCCTACTTCTCACAGGTGGATGAATTAGCACATTCTAGTTGATGCTGCTGTCTTAAAAAAAAGAAAAGGAAGAAGCGATGAGCCCTCTTTAGATTCAGAGGATTTGTTGCTTATAGAGATGAGAAAGAATGGGCACCGTGGCCTTTGTGCAGGTGATGGGAGGAGAAAAGGGGCCGGGCCACTGCAGCAGGAAGGAAGGGGGTCACACAGCTGGCAGCTGCGCCCTAAGAGGGTGGGCAGAAAGCCCCGTCCCTCATGAAGCCCGGAAGGTGATGAGGAGCTGGCTGGCAGGACCACAAGGCGTTCTGCCAAGACCCGGATCATCTGCGGGCCAAGCCCTCCCTCCGTGGCTCCCCACGCAAGGTCGTCAGGTGCCAAGGTGGCGCTGTCCCTCCACGGCAGGTGGTCCTGAAGGATGGCATGGGGGCCTGGGGCCTTGAGTAGCACAACGAGGGCCCTGTGCTGATTCTACAGACTGCAGGGAGCCACCAGAGGCTTCTTAGGAAGGCAGGGAACATCCTCTCCTTAGTTTATTTCAGAAAACACACAGTTGTGTCGATAGGAGATGTTAGACATTGCAGGCAGGGATAGATTAAGTGAGTCATGACACAGGCAGCTTGAACAGGAAACAAACGTCTTGGATCGGGCACTTGGGCGAGGCTGCCAGAAGGAAAGCAAAGGGCAGCGGGGAGTGGAAAGGTGAGTTCAGCTCCGATGGCGCTGATAGCCCTGCAAACTCAACGCCCCTGCGCAGACGCGTGCAGCTCGGGACAAGTGCCGGGGCTCAGCTAGAGGTTGGGGAGTCATCCACATCCTTTGAAACCTCTCCAAGATATGAGGTTGCCCAAGGGGAAAGTCCAGCATGCCAGGGAGTGGGGGGCAATCCTAGGAGACCCCGAAGTTTAAAGAGCAGATGCTAGTTTTGCAGGAGACGTAGGGGAGATGCATTGGAAGCAGACACAGGACCTCCACTGCGATCAGGAATAAAGAGAAGTGATGGGATTAGGCACAGAGAATGTTCCTGGGGACATTTTGGGGACAAGTTTCCATCAGTGGGGAAGAAACTAGCTTGAAGGAAGCTGAGCAGTGAGTTATGGAGCAGGGAGAAAGAACAGATCCTCTTTAGTGGGGCTGGTGGAAATTTAAATATGCCGATGCCCAGAGACAGTTTCAGAGTAAACACTCAAATAAATGTCAGTGAAAACAGGAACACAAATGCAGCGGATTGTCCACAGGATGCTACTTCTAACAGTGGCATGTCATCGACCGTTGTTAGAGCAAGAACTCAAAAGAAATGCATAATTACTTTGCAGTTGGTTTTTCTCTGTCAGTTTTAGTCATTTGGTTACATTTCTTTATTGAAAAATTATTTTCCTCTTTTTATAGAACTAATTGAATATCTCAGAAGAATCCATTATAATTTTTCTCTCTGAATATATTACGAAGTAAAGACGTTTGGTAGAATGGATGAGAAGGCGTTACGAGCATGTGAAATATGGCCACAAGAATCGGCCTTTTGTGAACTTAATTATACTACTGTCTTCAGTTTCCCATGTGACCCTCCCGGGCCAGGCTGGTGATGTCTTTTTCTGAAGTCAGTAAAATGAGCTTGTTTCTCGGGTGATTAGGCGAAGACAGGATTCCTAAAGGGGAGCCTCGCCCCATTTATACACACAGGATGGAGTAAAAGCACCTCTCACATCTGGATGCAATTCAAAATGTAACGGTTCCGCACCAGCCCACTGGGCTCCAGTAGGACCAAGGGATATTGGGACTTACAGGTATTCTCCAAATACTTAGCAAAAATCCCTCCTTTTCTCCCTCCCACTTTCCATGAACACCCCCAGCTCCCGAGCCTACTCCATGAACAAATGTCAGAACCAAAGCATGGTTAGGACTCTGCCCCTCCTTCGTGATCTTCCATTTCAACAGGAAGAAAGCCTCGATCTGAGCAAAACACCTGGAATGTGGGGCTGGAACGGTATCTCCTCTTTGCAGCAACCTGGAAGGGAGCCCAGGGCTGTGTTCTCAGGGGCCATGTTCTCAGGGGGCCATTTCAAGGGTCACAGGGAGTCCACCCTCCAAATGCGTGGCGGGGTCTGGCTGTGGGTGGCAGGGGCTTCTGTCTTCATGGCAGGAGCTGGGTGGGAGCCTGGGAGACGAACTGCTCCAGGCAGCAGATCTTTGGCGTCGTTGGGAGGTGCGTTTCCTGCCGGGCATCTGACTACGGTCCCTCAGCCTCCAGAGAGGTGCAGCCACGCTCACACAGAGGGGTCCCCAGACACAGGAGTGCTGCGTGGCTCAGGGCACGTTCAGAGCGAAGGATCTGAGACCTATGCGTTTTAGGAACCGTGAGGCTGAGGCCCAGAGAGGCTTAGGATGGGCTCAGACTAACTTGGTGCATCTCAGGCCTCCTTTTCTAGAGAAAGTGCGAACCTTTCCTTTAGGTCAGAACTTTCACGACGTAGCTGGAATCTTACAAGCTCTTGTTTCAACCATGAAAGCAAACTGGAATCCGTAAACCATAATTTGGGGTTGTTGTTGTTATTATTATTCTATACCTTCCTTCTTATGAGCTTTCTAATATTGTGGTAAAATATCCACAAAATGGACCATTTTTAACCATTTTTAAGTGTACAGTTAGTGGCACTAAGTATATTCGAGTTATTGTGCAACCATGACCACCGTCCGTGTCCAGAGCTTTTCATCTTGCAAAACTGAATCTCTGTCCCCATGAGACGCTGACTCCACGTTCCCCCTCCCCCCAGCCCTGGCAGCCACCATCCTACTTCCTGTGAATGCCACTGCTCTAGGGACCTCAGATAAGTGGAATTATTATTCTTATTTAAAGATTAAGAAATGGGCATTGGGCTAGGTTATTATGAAAATACTTGAGATTCTTAGCTCCCTGTTCCCATTTTGCTGCTGGAATGGATGATTCATTTGGGACCCAGCCTGTGCCACAGACGGGGATGTCCCTGCAACAGGGCGGCGTGCAGGGCGCGGGCTGGGACCCACGCCAGGCCTGCTGACCATCACGGGCCGTGCGCAGAGGCATGTACTGTTTGTGCGGGAGGAACAGCTCGGAATGGTCCCACAGTGGAGTAGATCTGCCCCTCCCCATCCCCCTTCCCCTCCCCCCACCTGGAGATAAGAGCAGGGGGGCTGGGCGCCACACAGGCGCCCTTTGCTTGGGGAGGTCGGGCGGGCGCTAGATTCCAAAGCAGAGGCTGTACCCTCCAGCTAGAGGACCACTAGGCTCGAGGCAGGGCTGAAGAACTTCATTACCTCCTAAGGACAGGCTTGGCCAAGATGGCCCAGGGTTCCCTGGGCTTCCTCCTGACTCCAGGCCTCTGACCTCCCTTTTCTTGGAGCATTTACTTTAGAAAACTTGCAATGATAAATTCCTTCTCTGCTCTTTTGAGAGGTAAATCTTCTCAGAGCCTGTTGCTAGTTTTACCACCAGTGATCGTAAAACTGGGGAGGGGCATCTCTTTGACATTATGGAGGGTAGCGTCCCTGTCTCCCAGTCTCCGAGGGAGGAGCCTAACTTCAACACATGCCGATTAGCAAACACAGATGGCCTGAGCGATCGCAGTGGCAGCGTTTCACCAATATCCTCCGGTACTTTTCTGCCCATTCATCCTGGAGCTTAAAAACCCTCCCAGCTTTTGTTCCAGCAGTTAGTTCAGTCTCTCTCCCCTACTGCAGTCTTGAATAACGTCTTTGCCTTCTTAAATGCTAGCCTGTCAATCTTTCTTTGTGCCGATGTTGGCAAGGCTGAGAACTGCAGAGGATCTGGTTGTGATGATCCGGCTAAGGCAGAGGCAGGGGGATGAGGTGAGGGCTGGTGGACCCAAGAAAGGAAGGTTCCACAAATGAATGATGGAAGCGGTCACGTCCCGCCAGGAGTGCTGGAGTACGGGCACCACTTTGCAAGCAATTTAATGAGATTGCTTTTAACATGACTTGATTTTAATTCGTAGGACAAAATTGAACACAGGATGGATCCACCAGGCTCTGTGAAGTGTTTGGTAAAAACGTCTGCTAAGTCTTCATGCTTAGAGTTGCTTTGATGCTGGGAGTTTCAGCGGACTTATCTTCAGTGCTATAAGAAATTGGAGTTTTCTCTTAACCAGCAGTGGCAGACTGGCACTGGGTTTGCTAACACGCTGTGTTTCTGGGATGTGCAGTGTTCTAACAGTGCTTGTTTTTATCTGAATGGCTTCAAATGGAGCAGGTGCTCCGAAGGTGACATTGGTCCTTCCCAGTGTACTGCCTCTTCCCTGGCTTCTAGAGGTGTGAGAGTTGGGCACCCCCATTTCCTGTTTCCTCCTAGCTAGCCTGACTTTCACTGGTGTAGTTCTTCTCTCATTTCTCCATTCCTGACTCATGGCTCTCTCCTTCCTCTCAAGAATGCCCTGCAGTCTCATACCGCTTCTTTCCTTAGTATCGAGGCTGTTTGTGAACATGGACAGTTTTATGGGCACTCACTTCGGGTTCTGAAATAAATATAAAAGCGAAAAAGACCTCCCCCATCCTCCCCCACCCCTAAAGCATGTGTCGGGCTAGGAGAGGCCACGGGGAAAACAGACCAGGAGCGAACCCCGCTGCTGGGATCCGCTTGCTCTCCTGTCACTGGTATCTTATTCGCAAGACCTGCTTTTGGTTACAAGGTTGGCGATTGTCGTGCGACAGCATGAATGGGATGTAAACAGAGATTTTGAATTTTACCTCCTAGTACAACCGTATCAAGTCCAATTTCTGAAAGAGGAAATGAAGGCTTGCAGGCAGGGATGTCTGGAAACGGCGCCTATTTACAATTGCTTATTAGGAATGGCAGTTGTCCCCCTAACCCATTTTCAGCCAGAGCCTGTCACTGTTGACTGAAGAGACTCCAGCCTGTGTATCTCGGTCAGTTATTTATTTTGCTGTTGACCCTCGTGCTGCCAAACCATGGCCAGACTTGGGGGGAATGGTCATCATTTTCTCTCCTCTGGGTCTGAGTTACTGAATCTGTTTCATCCACAGGACGGTCACTGCAAGGCCGGGGAGGTGGCTTTTGCTTTATGCGCTTGGCACCCTGCCCCAGTCTTCCTGGCACCCGACTTCTGCTTGCCCGTTTCTGGCTTTGCCACTCCCAGTCAGCACCGACAGCTTCTAATAAGCGCGGCACATTCTGTGACCAAATAGGAGCAAGTGGCTTCCACTGCTGGATTTCAAACGCAGACAATTTAACCTGTGTTTCCTGTCTTATCTTGGGAATCACGAGTAGATGTGGTTTTATATGGGGGAATAGTGTGTAAAGTGAGGTTGCCTGTGTGAAGAATAAAATGTAGAAAGACAGAGAGAACAAGAAAAACAGGAAGCCCATTTCTGAGCTTTATGGAGTCTGAGCTTCAGGATTTTCTCAGTCCTGGGATAAAATCAGTGTTCCATAGATGTCTGAATTAATTTATGTTGATTTGAAACAACCGAAGAGGAACAGCTCTTCCTATACATATAATCCCATGTATTTGTATTTCTACAGGTTTGCTTCTATTTTGAGAAGAGTGACTGTGTCTACATTCAAGTCCTTCTTAACCCAGGGCAGAAAGAAGCGTGTGGAGGGGCAGGGTCTGTGGAAGTGGGACTCGGAACAGGGAGTCCACGTGAGGGACAGGGAGAGAGACGGCAGCTGCTGTCTCAAGGAAGCTTGAGGCCAAAATCCTGGAAGATAATCAGGAAGATGGACCAGTGTAGGAGGAGCCAAGTTCAGCTGTGGGCTGCTAAGTGCTGAGCACGGCAGTGAGGCTTGATTGTAAGGACAGGACGCAGGGGTGGGACCATCCACTGCGCCCCACTTCTTCTAGGATCTGTTGAGCCTTCAATAAGTATTTGTGAGCAAATAAATGCCAGATCATCTGAACAGGCTCTAAACTTACCTTCGCCTTAGCTTTAAAGGTGAGAGTGAACCAGGCTTCTTCTCTACAAAGTTCTGCTTTGCATTATTTTGCTTATGCCTCATGCACTATTTAGCATGGCTTTTTGGCACCAGTATTTTACAAATCATTTTTAGCCTGTGCCCCATAAGCTGAGAATATCATTATTTTTTAATTCATAAGCGTTTTTATTGCTTTGTTAATAGAAAGCTTGCCGATTTCATTTTAGGAGTACATATATTGAAAAAATTTAATAGTAAACCAACAACAAAAAAATAAAACCTGATAGAAAATAAGTTTGCAAAATATAATGCCAGGTTTTCATGTGTAGTACTTGATGCAGAACTGAAGAAATTATCTCCATAATTTGGACTTAACAATTCTTTTAGGAGAGACAATAACCTGAAACTGAACTATTTTTTTAAAAAGTTCAACTTTATGGCTTTTTGTTTCTATTTTACTGACTGTGGAGGAAAGAAGAAAATAGGGGAGGAACTGATTTGGAGGCTGAGTTTAAACATGATGATTTCATTTTATTCATTCAGTCAGTCATCATTTACTGGGACTCTGCCCTGTGGCTGGCTGGAGACACACTGTCGCCAGGGGTACAGGTGGCTGCTCTCCATCGCTAGGGGCATGGCAGGGACAGATATGTAAACAGACGCAGGATGGCGTCACAAGTGCAGGAAGAGAGGTGACAATAAAATGCTTGTGGCTTGGAATAATTAACTGCCTGGGGAGAGATCAGAAGGCTTCATGAAGAGGTGGCATTTGCATGTGCCAGAAACGAGAAGACTTTGTGGAGAGGAAGAAGGTTCTAGTGGGAGGAAGCGGTAGGGCCATTTTGTGAGAAGTTCAAAGACTTAAGCAGGAGAATGGCTTGAGAAAAAGCAGAGGATGTGGCCCTGCAAGGGGGACAGCGTGGTGGCCGCAGGGAAGGCAGGCAGGGTGCAGGGCAGGGCTGGCCTCAGGGGCGGGGCAGACAGGAAGGATTGGGTTTTGTGGGAGCTCAGGGACGAGGGGTGCTAGCTTGGGCACTGGGCAGCTGGCGATGCCATTGCTGAGGGGGGCTGGGGAGTGCAGAAGAGCCCAGCTAAGAGACACGGGGGCAGGATGAACTGAGCTGGTACAGAAGGACTTTGCTGACAGTATTTTATGCCAAAATTGGTTTCTTTCTCATAAAAATGAATGAAATTGTTATGTTTAGGAGAGTTGATTTGTCTGGGCAGCGTGGAAACGTCCTGCTGTCAGGCCTAAACCTGCCCATTCAGCCAGAGGCAAACTCCGGAAACCGATGCCTGTGTCTGAGGAGGTGTTTTCTGGCAAATGTTCTGATTTAGCACCCTACTCTGAGTGGGGGGCTCTGTGGCCCCGTCCCTTCCCTAGAAAAATGCTCAGATGGCCACGAGAGTGATCATTAGGTGGCATTTCATGGTCTGCCTCAGACACTGATGATTTTGTAACTTTTTGTCAGTTTATAAAATCAGCTTGCAGCTCAGTTCAAGTCAGTTCATTTAAACATTCCTTAGGTGCTTACGAGCTCCAGGAATTTTGCATTTATGATTTCCGGTCCTTATAACAACCCAGCTGGCATTATCCTTTTCTGCAGGTGGGGAAACTGAGGCTGAGAGAGCGCAAGTCTCGTGCTTGTAGCCAGTCCCACGGCTAAGGCGGGGAGCTGGGCTCATTCTGAGGCATAGCAGGCACCGGTGTGCTGCCTGCCACGGCTGTGACTGTACCCTGTTTGTCACCAGACCTCGAGAGTTCTTTTATGGGGCCATTTTGTCAGTGGCAAAATTGTAGCTAGTATTTTCAACATGATTGATACTTTACTGGTACTTGAAATAACGAGGAATGATGGCTGGGTCTTCAATTTCTTTTTCTTCATCAATTAATGAAGCAGCTGAGATAAGGGGTGTTAAACTGTCCTAATTGGGTTGCCACCATAACTAATGGCTTGATTTAATCCAGACTAGCAGCTTTTAAGTAGAAACCATCTAAATAATCTTACTACGTCCCCCATGCAGTCTAGAGCTTGGTTGATCTGTGAAAAGAGAGGGATCACAGATTGAGGTATCTTTTTGAAGTTCAGTTCAGATCTCCTAATAGCCCCAGTTTGGGGGCTGTAAATTCTGTGGTTCCATAGTCTTTTCACTATGGGGCTGAATAACATTTTTTTTCTTTTAATCAATCTAAATGTACTTTGAACAATATTTCAATTTTGAATCAGCTGGCATTATCAGAACATCTATCATATAGGGGACTGAGGGAGGAGGCAGGCTGGGACATGATATATCTTAGTCTATGAAAAATCATTATCTTAGTCTATTCCATTTTAATTTTACAGCTGTTATGCTTGGTTCTATATCTGTGTGTCTTCTTGGCAGCCCAAGTCACATTTTTCACTGACAGACTCAGATATACTTTGTACACGTTGCTAAGTCATGAAAACATGCTGCTGAATGTAGTGGTAATTTGGCTTGTTTTTAAGTTATCACTCCCCTATTCTTTTCTTTTTTTTTATTATCCTTTTTCCCCCCTTTCCTTAGTCCCTGAAGAATCCCCTATTCTTTTAAATGAAAACAGATGGCGAACATGACATGTTTGATAAACATATACAAACTTTCGGTGGACTCTAGAGATGGCATGGGCTTCCTTGTTCAAACTATTTCGTATGCACTGAGCCTTAGAAAGAACTAACATGGATAATTTTTTCCCTCCTTTCTTTAAACTCTCTGCAGAGCATGCAAGGACATTTGGGTTTGCTGAAATAAAATATTTGTCTTTGTTGTTTGGAGTCACCATTTAGATCTTCTCTGAGAATATAAGAGCCCCGTTGGACAATAATCACAGAACAATGAGCCAGCCCTATCCAATTTCCAAACAGAAGGCGGAGTGAGAGATGGGGTTATAGGGGGGAAGGAGGCAGGGGAGTAGCCTAATAGAATTCTGGGCACTCGCTGGTAGCCAGGAAGAGCAGCCGGCTACACCTTTCCTGCCCACGACCCCCCGTCCCCAGTGGGATTCCAGAACTCGTACGAGAAATCACTTGTGACAGTTTTCAGCCCATATAAGACAATGAGACTAACATTTGACCCTCCTGGTGATGATCTGAGGAGTGGCAATCACACTGGGTTTAGCTAATGCTAATTGCTCCCGCTTTGCCAACACTGTCAGCACGTCCCCAAAGGGACTGCGTTTTATTGCATTCTCGAATATTCTCTCTACATCTTGTTTATTTCCTTGACAGTTATTATGATTATTTTTCCTTTCTTAAGATAGGGCAGCAATTCTGTTTGCGTTGAAGTCTTGAGTAAAAGCATTCCTGTACTCTGAAGGCACTATCTTAACCTTTTCAGAAAATCTGGACTATAGAAGGCAAATGGTGATATTCATCTCTAAGGATAAAATGCTTGCCAACATTAAAGGTCATACCTTATTAATCTATAGGATTAAAGGCTTTACTTATCAAATCATTGAGCTATATAGCCAGTTCTGATTTAGCAAAACAATAGCATGTCAGTTATGTTGAAACAATGTTGTTAGCTAATTTGTAGCTCATGAAAATTGATAACTGTTTAAGAAAAGTACCTTGAGTATACTGTTGGTTACAAAGTGTCTTTTCCTTCCCAAATCTTCTATAACCTACACATTATCAGTAAGATTATGAAGCATGATTCTAGAATTTATATAGACTAGCTTTGGGGCTCCAAGCAAGTAACTCCAAGGGGCTCTTTATTTCTGTTGACCTCAGGTCAGGTTTCTAGCCCTGTCATGTCTGTTACACACTCCATTCTCATCTCATAGTTTCTAGCTTGTAAGAGGCACTTAAAAGAATGCGCTTTGGGTACTGTCTTATAATTGTTCTGAACTGAATAAGTAGAGCTGTGTGTAGCAAGTTATGATGGTGTCACGTCTGCCCTTTGCAAAGTATCGTAGGGACTGCCGAGTGCATGCTCTGCCCTGCTCCCTCCGCGTAACTCAGATTGCTCGCTGTTCCTGGCAGAACTGGCCCATCAGCAGACCAGGACTGTCCTTCCTTGCAATAGTAAGACGGTGAGAGTCTGTCTAGAGGGCAAGCAAGTACTTAGAGAATACATGAACGGTTATAGGTCTCCAGCAGATGAGGACATTCTGCCTCTGTGGCCATGCATTTTTTTTGTGTGTGTTAATTTCTTATTGACATAGAAGTGCTCATGTATCATACATACACAGCTTGATGAATTTTCACCAACTGATTACACTCGGGTAGTCCAATACTACCAGATCAAGAAATCTATCTGCAAGGTAACCTGACAGCTAGGATTAGTTTCACCTGAGTTTGATCTTTATATAAGTGGAATCATTCAGTTTGTCATCTTTTGTTTCGGCCTTCTTTTATTCAACGTGTTTGTGAGATTCATCCATGTTTTTGTGAATAGTCACAGATCACTCATTCTTGTCGTTGTATAGACACCATTGTGTGAATGCGTCACAATTTATTATTCTACTTTTGCTAGGCATTTGGATCATTTCCAATTTTGTGTTCTTAGGAATAGTGCTGTTATTAACATTCTGGCACTTGTGTTTTGGGGAATATATTTCTGTTAGATATATGATACCTAGTTGTGTAATTCCTGGATCATAGAGTATATAAGGGTATTTATTGTTCAGCTTTAGTTGATACTTTATTTCCAAAGTGGTTGTACCAATTTATATTTCTACCACCTTTGTATGAGAGTTCCAATTATTTTACATCCTTGCCAACACTTGGTATTTTCTGTCTTTTCATTTCAGGCATTTTGTAGGTGTGTTGCTGTATTGCATTTCATTGTATTTCCTTGATTAATTTGTATTTTAATTTATATTTGTATAATTTAATTTATATATTCTTGTTTAATTAAGTGAGCATCTTTTCATATGTTTTTTGGCATTTGTACATCTTTTATGAAGTACCTGTTAAGTCTTTTACACACTCTTCTTTGGGTTGTGTCTTTTGCTTACAGATTGTAGAATTCTTTGTGTTATAAATATCTAAATATCTTCCCTCCCTCCCTCCCTCCCTCCCTCACAGGGTCTCAGTCTGTTGCCTGGGCTAGAGTGCAGTGGCTTCATCATAGCTCACAGCAACCTTCAACTTCTGGGCTCAAGCCATCCTCCTGCCTCAGCCTCCCAAGTAGCTGGGACTACAGGTGTGCACCACCACGCTTGGCTAGTTTTTTTTTTTCTATTTCTGGTTGGCTGGCTAACTTCTTTCTATTTTTAGTAGAGATAGGGTCTTGCATTTGTTGAGGCTGGTCTCAAACTCCTGAGCTCAAGCAATCCTCCCACCTTGGCCTCCTACAGTGCTAGGCCTAGGTCACTTTTGATAAGTTATAATTTTGGAAAATCTTGTCCATTACATACAAATTATCAAATTATTGCATACAGTTGTTTATAATATCCTTTTATCTTTTTTGATTTCTATAGTCACGTTCTCTTTTTTATTCCTGACATTGGTAATTTGTATTTTTTTCTCTTTTTGTCTCTTTATCAATCTTGATATCCTTGTATCAACTTTATTAAATCTTTTCAACAGAAAAGCTTTTGGATTTGTTGATTTTTGTCTTGTATGTTTGTTTCCTATTTTTCTAGAATTTTCCTCTAAGCACTGGTATAGCGTATCCATAGGTTTTGATATTTCATTATTCTTTCCACAATATTTTCTATTTAACATTCTTTTTGACTATGGATTATTTAGAAGTATTCTGTTTTATGTTCAGGCAGCTGGGGTATTTCTATTTCTTAATATCAGATAATATATATTTCAGTTTTGAAATATCCAGTTGATTCTTTCTAACAGAGTTCAAATCTTTGGTGTAATTCTTTCTGCTTTAATCTGTCTTTTATTCTATTTCCTTGCACAGAGCAATCACGGTTATTTTAAAGTCTTTATGTGTTAATTCAGATACCTGGGAGCTCTGCAGTCTGCCTTTCCTCTAGATCACTGCTTACGTGTTCTTGTGTCTTTGCGGGTCTAGCAACGGCAGGGCCCCCAGGATTGTGACCGAGAGCCTGGAGTATCTCAGCCCTGAATGGCCCCAGGAGACCCGGCTGTGCCCTTCACGGCTACCACCCGAGCTCTGCCACCACCTGACATCCCACTCTCCAAACCCTCGTGTCTTCAGAGTCCGGCGCATGTCTTAAATGAGAGAAGGCCGTGTGTGCGAGGAGAGCTTGCTTCCTCTAGTAGCTATCTGTTTCCTGTGAGATCCCCGGAGATTTCACTCTGCCCTTCAAAAGGCATCTGTCCACGGGGGAAAAGCAACCGTGTGTTTAAAGCCCCTTAAGTTTCCAGTTTGTCACACCAGCTCCCCACTTCGAATCTAACACGTTTCCGGTTTCTTTTCCTCCATCCTAGGCCCTCTGCACGGGCCCAGCCTGGCTCTCTCCCGGAATCAGAACATGCCCCCAGAGGCGGGGACAATGACTGACCCTTACACTCTCTTTGGAATGACTCTTTCCCCTTTGGTATTTTAGTTGATCCGGGCTCCACGGCTTCTGCAGCTCTCTGATGCCTTCACAATGAAGACTTTTTATATCATCTGATTTTTGTAATTTATCTGGATTTTTCTAGTTCTACAGTGGGCATATCGGCTTACACATCCTACCTGGAAGTACCTGCAGCCATATATTTTATTGACGTGATTTCGCATAAATTCCGGAGTGACTTCCTGTTTGGAGCATATCAATTTATTTTGCTTTAGCTTTCCTAGAGTTACCTGACAAAAACTCTTATTGTTTCATTCCATCAAATAAATTGCATTTCCATACAATTAATAAAAACAAATGCTCACTTTGGATAAAGTTGAGACATCACTTGGTACTATTAACTTTGATCGAATAGGTAAGTGTTGTTTTTTTTCCTGGCTAAACATAATACCTAGAGATAAGTTTTCAGTGAGTGACAAAAAGGAGCTTTTAAATGAAAGTTGCTCTGATCAATGAGGCCTTTTTAAAAATCATGTTCTTTTTGCTCTAAGTCTTTTGGGCCTTGTTCAAGATTATTCTCCCTAACGATGGTTTTGTATATTAATGCCAACCTGGTTTCTATTTACCATACATCTTTAGGGACATTTCGGTCCTCTGGAAACAGCTGTGACACCAGATTTTAAATTTCCTTGTCTGATATTGGTATTAACAGAGTTAGACAGGAAGTAGACGCAAGCTGTGTTTTTCTTGAGTCATGGGAGGACCATCCTTGGCTTCACTCTTTCCTTTCTGGAACCCCCATTGGGGTGGAATTAACATTTGGTGAACATTTAACGTGGCTTTTGATGCAGAGTCTCGAGGGCACAGCGCTTCACTGCCATTTCTCATAACAGGGTCGACGTAGGAATTATCTTCCTCATTTTACACAAATCGTGACTGAAGCTTTTGCAGTTACACAGCCAGACGGCCCGTGTGGGTGTCTGCTGAATGTTGAGAAAACACAGATGAGACTGAATTTCCTCCTCTGAAGCGTGTGGTCGTAAGGTGTCGCTGGGTCTTGACGATGTTGTAAGCTATTTCCTCACAGTTGGATAGCTAGTAAGTGGCATGGTAGAACTTAAAACCAGGTTGCTACTTCCAGGTAGAAATTTTAAAGAATGTTAAAGATGCAAGAAACCAAAGGTAGGAAAATCAGATCTTAGTGGCATGACTTTGAGAAAGGCACCTAAATTCTGTGTCTGACTCCTAAGTGTAAATCAGGATCTGGTTCCCCTCACTATTGGTGGGCCAGGTGGACGCACAGAAAGTGTCATGATGATTGCATGCCTGGAAAGAAGGCTCTCATTTTTGGCAAAAAGTAAGTATACTGCATTTCTTATTTTTTTGATGAATAATTGCATAAAAGGTTTCGTAAGGCAATGACAACTCTACTGTGCTTTATTTCAACCTTCTTTTGTGGCATTCTTAGCTGAGAAATTTTTCTACGAGTACAGGAAGTTTTATGTAGAACCCTGAAGTCATTACTTCAGCTGATCTATCGTTGATATTTTTCATTTATATGGCATTTTAAACATTCCCTTGGCTTCTTGTCATCTCCTGTTAACGTCCTTTGTACTCTGTCTAGATCTCTTTCTTCCGGAAAGCCTTTCTGTTCTGACGGCTCTCAACTCTTTTGCACGAGCAACTCCCTACGCAAATCCCCTCTCCTTATTCCATTCCTGTATGGCCATCTCTTATGGGATACAATCTCAACATGTCACCCCTCTAGAATGGGATGGGGACAATCCCCTGAAACGAGCTCCCTGTTTCTGTTGATGGAATGACCATTCCTGCTTTCCTTGTCCCCTGCAGTCTGATCTCAGCAGAGCAGGGAACAGTCACGGCCCTTTGAACTCTCCTTTCTTTCCCCACCAGCAAGTCAGTTCCACGAGGACGGGTTGTGTTTGGCTCACTGCTGTGTCCCCAGCATCTCAATCAGGGTCTGGCCCATGGTTCTTGCACTATCAGCTTTTGAATGAAGAGTAATTGTTTTGTGGTTATGAAGCCACTAGCTGAGTGTACCTGATGTCTTTCTATGGTGGCATATCACAATAGGATAAAAGCCCTGGGACAATTCAATTGTCAGGGTCAGTAATGTCCTCTGGGACTTTCTTTCAACTTGTATTAAGTCAAAGAATCCTCTGCAAATGAGAGCATGGAACCAAGACAAAGGACATCCGTGTGGCTTCCTAACCGTGGTGCCACCTGAGATGGAACAGTGAGCTCCTCGCCCTGACCCCTCACTGGACGTCATTCACCTTCTGCAGAGACCCGAGGATTCCAGGACCTGCGGATTTTCCTGACTCAATATGCACGTGTTTAAACATTTGCTTCCTTGCTCTCACACACTTATATCCTTCTCAAGAACACCTCTGGGTGTCTCAGGAGAAATTTAAAAATGTAAAAATATATTTGTAACTGAGAAGTATACCCTCGATGATTTTTTTCAAATCACTCACCACTGTCGATTGCCAAGAAGAGGGCAGTGTACACGCTGTTGTGGACGAACGGGGACTCGCGGTCCAGCACAGCCGTGGTGTCAACTGTCCCATTGATGGGGTTAATATTCAGCCAGCCTGCCGGGTCCTTGTAAACAGAATACCTGAAAAGAATCCAAAGCAATGTCAGATTGCATTCAAATGAGTTCAAGAAACATTTGCTGAGTGCTGGATACAAGCTTCTATGCTAGGTGCTGGGTCATGCTTAACCACAATCCAAGAACATCATTTCAGCTACAGTTGGTGACTCAGAAGGTAACGGCTGGCCACCGACCCGGGTGGCCAGGTATGATCAACTCGGGTCACCGAGAAGGGCGGCCAGGGAATAAGAAATCTCCGGCTGTCGAAGGGAAGGGGCATCTACACAGCTGTCACGAGCCTCCTGGTGGCCCAGGACAGACAGCGCTTCACCCACGGCCCTGACCTGGTCACCAGCCCCCCCTGGAGCCTCAGCCCCGGGCTGTGGACGTGTCAGTGGTTCACTGGGGTCGGGGCCTCACGTGTCCTCTTCTTACGTGATCTGCCCCAATCCCCGGAATGCTCTGGAAATATCCGACTCAGCAGAGCCCTGGGGGACAGTGTTCTGAAGCTGCGACAGTGACGGGGACAGATGGAGAGAATGAATGAGGCTAACATGGGGCTTCCCACACACATTGCCGCCTTAATTATCATTTCACTGTTTTGTGAAAACAGAAGCGACGTATTACTCATGAGAGGGAGCTGCTTTAAAAACTCCAGTCTCTCATTTCAATAGTAATTTCTGCTTCCACCTGGCAAAGCCCTACTATTTTTCAAGACCCTGCTCATGTGTGCTCTTATTTGCCCCGTGTGACTTCCCTGGTACAAAGAATCGCCCTCCCCCAGGTCCTTGCTGGGCACATGCCTGGATCCAAATGCCCGTTAGAGCACAGTATGGGCCCTCCCAGGTCTGCCGCCCTCACGACTCTAAGCTCCTGGTGTCAGGATGATTGCTGCGTCGTCGTCAGTAAAAGGCAAGCGAGAATGCGTCCTTGTGCCCAGCTCTGTGCTGAACACTTCGTGGGCATCACCACATTTATTTGTGTGATTCGCAACAACCTGATGAAGCAGGTACAATCCCTGTTTTAAAGGTGAGGTAACTAAGAATAGAGAGGCTTAGCACCTTGCCCAAAGCAGCCCAGCTAGGAAGTGGCAGGCCTGGAATTTAATGCAGGCGTGCTGGATCTCAGGGGCTGGGCTTTAACCAGGTCTGTTTCTAACACCTAAGACCAGGGATCGTCCACGGTGCCTTCCCAGGGCTGAGTCTCGTGCATGGACACAGTGGGTGCCCAGCAAAGGTTCCCTGCATCTTTTTTTCTTTCAACCGGAACAACCGTGGGATCGGAAAATGCAAGGAAAGGTAGCCTGTCTTTTCAGGTAACGAGTTCACCGCTGATCCAGGAGTATTTTGTGGTAGTTCAACATATCTGACATAATGACGATTTTAACTGGACCATATTGTATTCCCTGATCACTCAACTCCATTTAGAAAATAAATACAAACGGAATTAAATAACCTAGCTTTTTCACATTGGCATACCAGCAATGACCTTTGATTTTCCCTCTGTCATTGGTTTTGGTCTTATGCTGCTATAGTTTTGCAGCATTCACGTGTTGCTTCTTCTCGTGTACAAGGAGTGAGACGCGTGGAGACAGGATCTGGGACTCGATCCTCTAAACGCAGTCCCCGGCGCACCTAGGTCCATGCATCACGTTTCCAGTGAGAGCCAGGGCATGGCTGGTCTTACAGGATGGTATTGCACTCTCTTTCTTCCTTAAAAAATAATCAGGTGTCCGTAGCTGTGCTATTTAATTGTGTTTTCATAGGACCCTTTAAGTCTGCTTCCCTCTGCTTATTTATTTCACTATTTGGTGCCTCTTCCCTTGGGAGCCCTGGTGGAGTGCACCTGTGTCACGGCTGCTGCTCCTACTCGGGCAGGGAAGGACGGGGACATCATCGCTGAGCACTCCCAAGCTCCCAGCACTGGTTTACACTCTTCCTTGAGCAAACTAAGCCCTGGGTGGGCGACATCCTCCCCGGCCCGGGGAGAACATCTGGAGACCACCCACCGGCCAGCTCCTCCACTTCCTGCCTTTCGAGCACTTTTGTCAAATCAGCCTTTTTGACCAATTGGCCAGGCACGCTATGTAAATTTCTGACATTTTCAAAGCTGTCTTTTTAATAAACCTTTCAGTGTAAAAATACCAGTGTGCAAGATGTTTTCTATGCTTCTAGGCCTGAAAAATGCATATGCCTTATTAAATTGGAATTTCCAGGCAATTTATCTGTAATGTGAACTTTGCTTGTTACAGGGAAAAAAAAAATCAAATTAAAAACAGAGCTCATTTCAGTCTGTAATGTAGCTTCACAGAAGCTGCTCCGAGTGCTTGCCAAGCCCTGGCCTCTTCTGGGTGTCGGTGTGGGAGACACAGGGCAGACTGATCGACAGAAGCCGTGCAGGGGAGGGGCGGGGACGGTGGCCCTGCACCGGTGCTGGGGAGCTGGCTCGCTCTCAGCAGGGCCCATCTGAGCGGGAAGGAAGCTGCCAGGCAAGTGGCCAGGGCCAGGTGCCGACCTGGACGGACTTCCAGTGCCGAAGGCTGCCAGCCGCCACCATTAGGTCCCTGGTATTGGTGGGAAGGAGGAAGAAATCAAAGGTCTGACAAGTTCCTTCTGCAGGTCACTCTCTGTGATGTATGTTCATGTAGCACAGTTGCCAACATTACATGAGTTAGCACAGCCTTCCTTTATTTTAGACTTAAAAATATTATAAAGTAATACAGAACTATTAGCATAGGGTAACCGAATGGATAATGCAATGTAATAGAGCACAAGAAATGGCACAGTTTTTTTTATATCTATGGTATATAAAGATCCATCTATCACTTTATCTATATAGCACTATATAATACAGATATAGGTACATAGGTAGAAAGGACCTGTGGCCTTCTGATTTCAAGATTGTTCTTTTTTAAGCACCAAAGGAGGCAGGAAAAGCTTCATCTTTCTCTGCTGCATTCCTTTTAATAAAAGGATTTGTTCATAAAATTTGGACTCAGTCAAAAGGCCATACTTAAGGACACAGAAGACCACATGTAGCTTTAAGGCCACAGGTTCCCCACTCCTGCTTAGGTATCTTTCTGATCTCAGTGCCAAAACTAAATTCAAGATGAACTCAAAAACAAAACTTGGAAGGAAATACAGATAAGGGGAGAAAATATTTGCAATACAAATAACCAAGGATTTCCATCCGGCACACAGCAAGAATTTCTGTAAGCAAGGGACATGAACAGAAAGTTCACAGTAATGGAAATACAGAAGATATTCCCCAAAACATATGAAAGAGCATTCAACTTCACTTATGAGAGAGTTTCAAATTAAAACTGCACTAAGATACCACTTTTTACCTATCAGATTAACAAAATCCCAAGGTCTGACAACACAATCTTGTGAAGACGGGAAAGCACCGTGTCAGTTTCCTCCAGCTGCTGTGACACATGACCACAGACTTGGTGACTTAACGCAAGTCGGTTCTCTTACAGTGGTTGGGGTCAGGAGGCTGGCACGGTCTCCCTGGGCCAGAATCAAGGTGCCAGCGGGACTGTGCTCCTTCTGGAGCTTCCAGGGAGAGTGTTTCCTTGTCTCTTCCCACGCTCCTTGGTTCATGCCACCTCCTCCCTCTTCAAAGCCAGCAGTGGCGGGCTGAGTGCTTTCCATGTGATCACAACTGGAAAGTGTTCTCTGCTTTTCAGGACTCGTGTGATTAGACTGTGCCCACCAGATTATCCAGGATAATCTCCCCACCTCAAGGTCCTTAACCTTAGTCACGTCAACAAAGTCCCTTTTGCCATGTAAGGAACATAGACACACGTTCTGGGAATTCGGGCATGGACATCTTTGGGGATCATTATTTTGTACTTTCGTCAATTGCTGCTGGGGGCACAATTGGCCAATATCTATGGATAGAAACGGCAATCTCTACCAAGATTATAAATGCATTCAGCCCTTGACCCAACAACCTCAAATCCCTGGCTTTATCCATTAAATATAACTGCTTACATATGAAATAACACATACACAAGGCTGTTAGTTAAAGTACTGTTTGTAACAGCAGAAGACCGGAGACAGCCTAAGAGTTGTCTCCAACTGGGGGACCGGGCGAATGCGTTTGGGTATTACATCCACACAGCAAACGGCAGGGAGCTGTGGGAAAGAATGAAGATGCTCTCGAACAGAATGGAAATATTTCCAAGACACAGCGTAAAAAGCAAAGTGTAGGACAGTACATGTGGTATGCTACATTTTGTGTAAGAAAGGGACAAAATAAATCCTTGCATGGAGAAACTCTGCAATGACGTACAGGGAATTGGTCAAATTGGTTGTGAGGAAGAGGCCTGGTGTCCAGGGCAGATGGCAGTGGTGGGGGGCAAATCTTCACCGTACAATTTGTTGCTATTTTTTGAATTATGTGAATGGATTGCCTAGTCAACAATTAAAAAGAAATGTATATAATAAAGACAAAAAACCAAACAAACAAACACAAAAAACCAGCAGAAAAGCAACCTAAAGTATATGATTTGGGTCAGGCGTGGTGGCTTACACCTGTAATCCCAGCACTTTGGGAGGCTGAGGCAGGAGGATCACTTGAGGTCAGGAGTTCGACATCAGCCTGAGCAAGAGTGAGACTCCGTCTCTAATAAAAGTAGAAAAAATTAGCCGGGCGTCATGGTGTGCACCTGTAGTCCCTCCCAGCTACTTGGGAGGCTGAGGCAGGAGGATTGCTTGAGCCCAGGAGTTTCAGCTAGGCTGACTCTACTCACGGCAACAGAGTGAGGCTCCATCTCAAAAAAGAAAAAAAAAATGAAAGAAAGAAAAGAAAAGATAAAGAATATGATTTGGCAATTCAGAGGGGATCTTGAATGATGACGAACCCACATAACAACATCGGTCTCACTATCATGGTAACGAAGAATGAGGAACGTGGAAATTCAAACAGCAAGAGGACACCACATTGAACCCACCAGGTGGGTGAACACGAAATGCTGCGGCGCCCGAGAGCATGTTGTGAGCCGGGAACTCTCCTACGCTGCCGCATGCAATTTACTGTGCAAAGTGGAAGAGCCCCTTTGGAGGACATGGTGGCTTCATTAATGAAAGGTGCCATGCCCCTTGACCCTTGGACGTATTAGAACATATGCAATGTGTAGAGAGCAGTCTGGGTAGCTATTCACAAAGCTGACAGCAAGATTACCTTGGGGAGGGGAGGTGAGTTGGGGCTGGTATCACAGGAAGCCAGTCCCAGCTCCCCAGGGCTGTGTACTCACACCACACCTAGAGAAGTGCTGGTCAGGAAAGACCCTGGCTGATGTCACATGTTGCAGGGAGGACTGGCTTTTGGGACCAGCACTTGAGACATGAGCATAACTGTTGCTCACTCTCAAAGAGGAGTCTGTAAGGATAGGAAAGACTATGAGAACTTTGGAAATTAAGGACTAGGAAAGGGGAAATACGGAGTAATTTTATATTCCTACTGAAGGAATATTCCTATCAAAGGAAGCAAGCAACTCTGTGAAACTGCAGGGAATAAAGGAAACAGTAGGTGGATACTTAGCTCCCCACTTAATTCCAGTCCACTGGGCCCCTTGTGTTAGATAAAATACCTGCTTGGGTAATTCAAATCAGCCGCTTTATTTAAAACAGAGCTAGAAAGGTATAGAATTCCCAACTGAAGAAAATACACTGTCTTAAAATAGCTCTTGTAGCCATGGCTCCGAGGGAAAAAAGGGGCATGTTTCGAATCTTCTAACAACATGTGCAGATGGGATTGAGGGGCCGGTAAATCCCAGACTCCTAGGTTAGGTAGACAGCCACAGCTTGTCACCGTTCAGGGCTTGTGGAGTGAGGAAGGGGCAGCGTTCTCTCCCTCTCCCAGGGAACCAGAGCCAGAGAAAGTCTCAGTAAACAGAAAGGACTTCCTGTGGGTGGAGAGACGTCACACCCGGCAGATGTGGCCGGGAACACTGGTCAGGGCCTCTCGGGGTTGGGAAGGTGGGGCTTGGCTTGCCTTGCCCAGCCACAGCTCAGTGACAGCCGGGAACAGGGAAGGAGCCCTCTTGACGCTCCAGACCTTCCCTGAGCGCCCTCTCCAGGCATCCCTGAGGCCCTGGTGGAATCCCGTGGTCACCTGCACGAGGCCCGACCACATGACAACCCTGACTGTCATGGAGCAGCTGCCATCTTCTGATGCACATGGACCAGGCTTAGCTTTCTGCAGACATTCCTGCCCTGCCGTGACAAGAGCAATGCACGTCACAGCCCAGAGCGTCACATTCAAGAATCTAGATGCCAGCTGAGGGCCAACCCTGCCAACCTTGCAAGCGGGCCGTTCCAGCGACAGCAGGCTCAGGCTTGCAGTGTGAGCTCTTGCCTGCACAGTCCACAGCCCATAGTCCACGATCGGAACAAGGGAACTGTCTAATCACAGAAATTCTACTTATCTTTAGAAATCCCTTAATTCCTGTTTCTCCTAAAACCCTTTTAATTCTACAGACTACATATGAAAACCTGTGAGGGAGCTGGAAATCATGAACATGCTCTCATAGGCACAGTGGTATCTGGCTTCAACCTCACTCACATTTACCCAAGGAAACACGGATTTGGTCTTCTGTGTTCACTGCAAAAAATTCAGACAACACAGATGAGCAAAAGAAGAAAATTAAAATCACTCTAATCCACATCCAGAGATAAGCACTATTTTTTGGTCTAGAAGTTTTTTGCCTATGTGTAGATATATACATGCACATACATGTATTTTTCATGTGACTATACCGTTCTTGTACTCATTTTGAAATAAATCTTTGCTGAGTGTCTGTTATACAGCAGGCACCAAGCTTAGCGTTGGGTATACAGCTGCGGATTCTCTGAGTTTTGGATCTTATACTCCAGCAGGTAGCCAGGATGTTACTTAGTAATTAAACAAATGGCTATTTAATTACACTCATGACAAGGACCATATAAATATTTTCTCTCCCATAATAAATCATGGGCCGCGAGTGATTTTCTATTTTTCAGTATTTACTTTCTGTTGTTGGAGCTACCGCTAGAAGCTCACGGTCACTGATCACCGAGGAGCCACCACACAATGTACGCACATATGTTATTGTGTGGTGTCACCCACAAACCTGGGAAGTGGAGATTATCACCCTCATTTTACAGATGAGGAAACAAAGGCTCAGAGTCTACCCGGCGCTTGTCCAAGTCATGTTGCTTTTGAGCAGCAAAATTGTGGTTTTCTGTTTGCCTTGAGAGTAGGCCATGTGGGTTGGCCATTCTTCCGCTCCATTGCTTCTTTGACTCAGGCACTGATTAGAATTACCACGGCTGCTGAATTGTGATGGGGCCTTTTCATTTTTAACATGTTTTCCAGGTGGTTCCAGTTCACCAAAGTTTGAGAACAACCATTTATGAATAATGATTAAATTCTGAGCTGAAACCCAGGGGCATGTCCCATGGCTGGGCTTTCCTTAGTGGGGATAACTCAGGACAAAGGATTGGGATCTACAGAATGGTAATATTTCCTTAAAAAAACTAACTATTAAATTGATAATATTAAATAAAACTTTTTAGAATTATATTTCTGTTTATAAAAATCATACCCATTTGAGAAAGGTTTGATATACTATAGCAACTATGTGTGAATTCAATATCTTCATCCCTAGCAATTCTCAGACACTATTGGCTTAAGCTGTTCTTTTGGCGGGAGGCCCTATCAGCAGCCGAGTCACTGCTGGGCTGGTTACTCAGCTGTGATGCAGATATCGGGGAATTTGTGTCTGATAACGCTCAACAGTAACTGAGATCCGAGAATGATTTACTCTAGAAAACAGTCACTCCTCATGTAGTCACTTTCATGAGTGGGACAGGAGGTGGCGGGGCCACAGCAGGTCACCACAGCCTGTGCCCAGGATCAGCAAGAAGCAGGGGTGTGCCCATATGCAAGCACCTGAGTGTCACCGTTCTGAGCTTCCACCCTCTCCTGTCTGCTCTCTGAACTGCTCCTCTGTTGTGTGAGCCCCGTGTGCACCGGCCTTCCCCGCTAAACCGGAGCTGACATTTCTCGGGCGCCGGCTGCTTGCCAGCGATTGTACACACCGTGTCTAAAAACCCTTTTGCCACCTGTTCCAGGCAAGCAAACCTGCTCCTGGCTTCTCCCGGCAAAGGTCAGGCTTGGCTTCTTGTTTGAGGCCATTAATTCCTTGTTAGAATTTACCAAAGGTCTCACTACAACAGCTGCAACAGGAGTTTTCTGTTACCAGGCTCTTTCTAGCTGGGGCTTCATCTCTATTCTGCAAATTTATTTCCAAGAGATGACTTGCAATGTCTCTCCCCAACCCCACCCTGGCCGCCATTGCCCTCCCTCAGCCTGTTTTTTGAAACCTACATGAACGCAGCATTTATAAAGAGGGAAAGCAAAGTCTTCACAGCAATGCTTTATAAAGTGTCTTTACAGGGTCATTTCCTTATTGCCATAGGCCAAGTTGATCACAAAGCAAGACAGAAATATTGAAAAACAGACTCAATGTGGCAAAGCCACAGATTTAACAATGTCATAAAAAGTCGGGAAACTGGGACCCTGATAGAGTAACTAAGTATGTGGCCCTTTTTAATAATAAGCTGAGACTTCAGAAAAGTTCAGATTTCTGAAATCCAGAAACATCCACATCCATTCTAGATGGAAATGTGGATTAACATTCTCAGTGGTGGTGAAAGTGTTAAACAGATGATTTAAATATGCAACCATCAGCTGGTTTTCATTATTAATTATCATCATTATTATTAATGTTGTTATGACTGATCAAGCCTGGCTCCCCCAGTATGTACTGTCAGGGCCGGGGAGAAATCCCCACATCCATGCACCCAGGTCGGCGGCTTTCTCTAAGCACTAGAAGCTGCACTCAGACAAGAACAGGATCACTTGGAATGTGTATGCGTTGGTAGCACTGTACTACGCTTTCCTCGATGTGAGGACTCTTGTCCATTTGTTCACTCATTCAATGGAGATTTTAGCACGTTTTCACTGTGTTCCTAGGCCTGAGAGTACAAACATGAACGAGACCTGCAAGGATAGCTCATCGCCCAAGTGTTCCATTTTCGACATCTTGAATGCACTTCTCAGCAGGCCTATAATTCTCTCTTATCCCGATATCCTGCTTAGTCCTGGAGTCTGCCTGGGCAGCAGACTTAGACGTCTCCCGGTGCCTAGAACCACCCCAGGTAAGCACCAGTCTAGCAAATGTCCAGCTGTTGAGCTCACAGAAGATGCAGGGTTCAAGGATGCTCAAAGTGTAGGAATCATGCTCAGTGAAACAAGCCGGGCACAGAAGGACAAATGCTGAATGATCTTGCATGTACACGGAATCTAAAGTGGTCAAACTCACAGACACGGAGAGTAAGACGGTGGTTGCAGAGGGTGGGGAGAGGCGGAGCGGTGGGGGGAGGGGAGACATTGATCGAAGTTTCTATGCGCACACAGACCAAACCATCACACTGTACCCCACGAATATCCACAATTACTATTTGTCAATTAAAAATAAGGCAATCGAAAGAGAAAGAAAAGGAACCACAAATAGACCCAGGACAAGTAAAGATGCAGTGGAGAGAAGAGAGTCAACAACTGAAGAGCAGAAAGGAGAACGGGCACATGGGGACTTCAAAGAGTGATCTCACTCGCAAAGGGTTAGGAGAAGCCCCTGGAAACCGGACAGAGCCTTCACATGGTTTGCAAAGACGACCTCTTTAAAAATGCAGATGTGTAGCATGTCATAGGATGTTGCTGAAAAAATCATGTCAAAAGTAAAACAATCCTTGGTCCATCTGCGTTCACTCTGAGAAACAGCCTATGGTTGGGGTTTAACAACAAACTTATAAACAAACTTATTTTCATTACTTGTCCCCCAAATAAGGTCTTAATCAAATTTTTTTTTCTCAGTTTTGAGTCCACTTTGGTCCTCATTTGAAACTGATGTGTGTAAGTGGCCCTTTTGTGCTACCTGTCTCCTTTAGGTAAGGGCTGTTGGTGGCCCCTGTTCTTGACCTCGCGATTTGGAGGACACGAACCGGACAAAGGCGGGAGGCAGGTCTCTGGGGTTTAGCTGGTGACTAAACTTTAGTCGCACTGTGTTACAAGGCTGAAAAGCAGAATTACAACAAAGGAGCCTGGTGCTTCCGAGTTTCTGCTGAGCCAGGCCCTCCATGGCATGTGGCCGAGGTCTCAGGCTGCGCTGCTTGCAGGTCATGTTTGGCTTTCGGACACTTGTGCCAATGGCGTGGTGGCGTCTGGTGCTCATTCTCCCAGGGTGGGTTATCTCAAACAAACACGCTCGTTGGGAGAGCAAACCAGGATGTCAGAAGGCCAGAATGGGAAAGCTAATCACCCCCCTGCATTTGTTCTCCGAGTTTATTTTTATTGGGTGATGAATCGACATGCCACGGCCTCTGCTTTGGCACCTGGGTCTTTGAGCCCAGCTTAGACCAAGCTGAGCAGAAGTACTGGCACTTTTGAGAAGTCAATAAACGAGGCCAGCTGCCGCCGGGCCACAGCGAGATAGATGGGTAAGCCCTGCATGAGGCCTTGAAGGTCAGTGCACGTGGCCTGGCTGGCTGCCAAGCAGGAGGCTCTCATAGGCAGCGGTGTGTGGCTTAGGGGACGGCTGGACTTCTTTCTCTGCTGGTGTTTGAGCAGAAAGCCATCCACAGAGACTGTGCTCCCCGTGGAGGCTGGGTGGGCTACACAGAGAGCTGCAGGGCTCCAAAAGCGTGTGGGTTGCACGTGCCGAGAGCTCACCTGGGCGCACACGTCCAGTGTCTGTCCCCAAAACGGGTGATTCTGCGGGCTCCTCTGTGTACAAGCTGAAGGGTTACTTCCCACCACAGAGCGTCAGAACCACACATTCCCAGCCCTGCGCACTGACATCATACAATTATTCGATAGATATGCTTTGAACACCTACTGTGTGCCCACTACTCTGCTAGGGACGGTGGCTGGCAGTGAACAGGTGGGAGCTGCCTCTCCCCGTCATGATCACCTTCACCAAGGCATTCAGTATCTTTTTTTTTCTTTTTTGAGACAGAGTCTCACTCTGTTGGCCGGGCTAGAGTGCTGTGGTGTCAGCCTAGCTCACAGCAACTTCAACTCCTGGGCTCAAGCGATCCTCCTGCCTCAGCCTCCTGAGTAGCTGGGACTACAGGCATGCACCACCATGCCCGGCTCATTTTTTCTATATATTTTTTTTAGTTGGCCAATTAATTTCTTTCTATTTTTAGTAGAGATGGGGTCTCACTCTTGCTCAGGCTGGTCTCGAACTCCTGACCTTGAGCAATCCGCCCGCCTCGACTTCCCAGAGTGCTAGGGTTACAGGCATGAGCCACCGCACCTGGCCAATATCTGATGTTGTAATTTTCCCACGCGACACTGGCCTCCTGGGGCATGGATTGCGTCCTCCTCTCTTCGCATAGGCAGTGACCAGCCGCGTATCTGGCCCATAACTGGCCTTGGGCAATGATGGGTGAGCTGAACGGATGGGCGAGTGAATGGGCAAAAAGGTCAATCAATGTGTCAGAGGCAAATGGAAGAGCAACCCACAGAATTCCAAGGAATCACTCTCCAGGGGTTTGCAGGGTTGTGCGAGGACAAGCGTGTTGGGTTTGGTGCCCTCCGTGTGGTCAGTGGTGCCAAGCACAGAGATCGCGACGGAGCAGCTGAGATGCGTCCTGGGCCCGGGAGCCTCCCTCCGCACGAGGGTGCAGCTGGCTCCACCCTTGGGAGGATGTGGCTCAGCCCGCCATCTCCATCGTCGTGGATGAAGGCTACGCTAGCACGAGTGTAGAAACGATCCTACCGCAGTTTCCAGTCTACTGCCCACAGCACGGTGGGAGCGAGCTTTAAAAAAATGTAAATCAGGTCCCTCTCAGGCTTCAAACCCTTGGGGGGCTTTGGGAGCTGACCCCTGCCCATATCCACCATCAACTCATCCTATTCCCCCGGCCCAAAGCCCGCCAGGCTCGCTGGTGCGCCCAGCCTTTGTATTAGCTGTTGGTTTCTGCTGGGAATTCCGTCCCTCACCTCTTCCCTTGGCTGGTTCATTATCACCCTTCGGATCCAGTTCACACCTCACCTGCCTCCTAACCAGCCCGTGGAAGGCGGCCTCACCCAATTACTCTCGTCCCATTACACCGGCTCCTGAGGACACTTGCTGTGGGCTGTAATTACACCGGTCATGTGGTCAGACGTTCACTGTCTATTCATTGCCTGTCTTCCCACTAGCATGGCAACTCCACGCTGTCTTAGGACCAGGTAGGGCCCGGCTCATAGCGTAAGTTTTGCAAGTATTTGTCAAATAAATAAACCAGTATGACTGCCTTTAGGTGGGATGTAAGGAGAGCAGCCAGCCCGTTCACAATGCTTACTTTCAGTCTTGTTATTTAGCGTGAAAAGTAGAATTGCAATTGGCATTTATCAAGTACCTGCCATGAGGCATTTAAATATCCTGTGACCCTTTGAGATAGTCCATATGAGAGAATTTTATTCATCTTATGTTTTCCCGTCTGAAATCTAGAAAAGGGAAATTTATACTTTCGGAATGAATCAACTTCCTCTACACTGACTTGCCAGAAAATCCAGAAAGAACCCAGGTCATCCTCTGTATTCATTTTAATTATTTGAATTTCTTAAAAGAATATCACTATACATTTCAGTATCTTGAACTTTTCTAACTGTGATTAAAAGAAAGCCTCACTTTAGCCCCAGAAGAGGCATCTCCAAGTTTCTTAGTTCCTAAAACAACATTCTAGAAGGAAATAAATGGAAATCCCTTTAAACTGTACATATCTTTGATCCAGAAATTCCTCCTCTAATAATTTAGCCTAAAGCCAAATAGTTAAAAGCAGCAATTCCCCAAATTGAGGAATGCTCGGTTAATAAAGTCACATAGGTCTCCCCCTGCTTTGCAGGACTTCTCAGAGCCTTGAATATGCAGATTTGTACTGTGAAGTTCTGAGAGAAGTCCTCAGGATAAAGCATAACTCAAATTTATTTGGCAGAGATATTTAGAAGCAATTATTTTTTTCTCCATCAATGCTTATTATAGGAAAATTAAAAAGATCACGTAACTTTATGAAAAGTGACAATGGAATGCTATGCAGACATTAAAACCGTGGTAGGCAGGATACGGCAAGATGACTGTGCACGTGAACTGGAGATGGCAGATCAGAATTTTATCTCTATAGTATATAGGTGTATGTGTCACACGGTGAGGGTCTAGAGGCAAACACGTGGCACCCTCGGTGTCCCCTTCTCACAAACTCAGCAGTGGCCTGCCCGATGACCAGGTCGGCCTCAAAATCCCTGTTTCACACCATGCCTGAGTGCTGAGCCCTTCTTGTTCATAGGACTTGACATGTAATCCCGAAACCAGTACTACTGCTGGCTGAGAAAGTACCTTGGAAGGGAATGCTAGCGACAGCTGCAGTAGAAATTATGACAATGATGATGATAATAAAACAGCAGATAATATTTATTGAGTACTTAATTTGTGCCAGAAATTTCCTGAGCATTTTCCATGGATCATTTTGTTTAACTCTCACAACAATTTCACATGGTTGGGACCATTGCCTCATTGTACAGATGGGGAAACAGAGGCACAGAGGGACTAAGCAGTTGGCTTCAGGTCACATGGCTAGTAAGTGACAGAGTGGCCCATTCTCGCACCCGTGCTCTGAACCGTGGCGCCTCGCTGTCTGACCCAGGTCTCAGAGGTAGTGGTGTCTGGCTAGTGGGGTTTATACCTTTCTTAATTTTGCTTATCTGAATTTCTAAAATTTTTACCATGAGCCTGTATTCCTTTTGCAATAAGGTTATTTTTTTTGGCAATAAAAAACCTGCTAATACAAAGATGTCTTCCTTTATATCTTCACAATCTCCATTTCCCTCTTGGCAACGTCAGCTGTTTTCTCCTCTGTGCTACCTTAATGCTCTAGATAGTGTATTTATGATGTGTGAACATGATATAAACGTCAGATGTGTGTGTATATATAACTTGCATGTCTTATATCATATATATGATGTATAACACTATATATGGTGTATATACACATATATAATATGTCATTTATACTTGCTGTGGACTGAATGCTTGTGTTCTCCCCAAATTCATATGCTGATGCCCTAACCCCCAGTGTGGTTGTATTTGGAGACAGGGTCTCTAAGGAAGTAGTTAAGGTTAAACGAAGTCATAAGGGTGGGCCTGTGATTGGATACGGTTGTGTCCTTATCAGAGGAGACCCCAGAGAGCTTCCTACCACCCACCCCCCCGGAGGTACATGTGCCAAGGAAAGACCAGGTGAGGACGTGGGAAGAAGGCAGCTGTCTGAAAGTCAGCAAGAGAGCCCTCACCAGAAACGGAATTGGCTAGAACCTTGATCTTGGATGTCTAGCTTCCCAGAACTGTGCGAAATATATGTCTGTTAAGCTGCCCAGTTTATGATATTTTGTTATGGCAGCAGGAGCTAAGATAATACAATATAAATGTTAGGTTGCCATTTTTACTGGTCAAAACCTAAGGCATAGCTGCAATTTCACACGACCCCACTAATACATACATGTATATACAATCAAAGCAACGTGCCGTAACCATGTGTTTTCCTCCCTGCGGGACAGAGTCTCTAACAGCCAGGACTCACGCTTATACATCTTTGTTCTCTCTTCCCCCCAGGTGTCCGCTGGCACTTGGTCAGCGCCAGTGGCTGGATGGGTAAGTCACGAAGACGAGCAGTTTCAATTCCCGTTCCAACAGAAGCTTGAATGTAGTTTATATCAAGGCTAATTCACTCCCTCCAAAGAATCACCTGGCACATATTGGCAGGAGCTATTGAGCTGTTCATCAAGAGCATTTCTCCTCGTTTGATGGGAACTCAAATTAAATGTGTCTTCAACAACACAACACACACACACACACACACACACAGACACACACGATCTGTGCCACTCACCACTTAGCTGGTCACACCGCTCACGGCTCGCAGGCTGGCGGGGCAGCCCGGGAGAGCAGGCGCCTTCTCTCCAGGGCCCGCGTGCATATCAGGGATTTAAGCCCTGTGGTCAAGGACAGACCCGAGGCACAGAGCGACGTGGTGTGCGACTCCGATGCCTGCCGGGTGTCCTGTTTTCTCCATCCACGCACCAGGTGCCTTCCGCCCGTGTCTGAGCATGTGATGCCGCACAACAGGCTCCTTGGAGGAGCCCTGGCTCTTTGTACAGTCACGTGCTTTTCAAAAGCTTTTGCGACACAAAAGAAAAAGAAAAGCGCCTTCCCTCAGGCAGTTTGCAATTCTTCCCTCCAAATGCACGAGTCAGAACTGATACTTAAAATAAACCTGTGCCTCCCTGCTAGGTCCTCTAGAAGCCGGCACTGTCGCAGAGGCAGAAAAGGCTGCCGTCTCCTCACGCCCCCCGGGCCGCTCCCTGGGTCTCCCTGCCTTTTTTGTCCTTTGAACACGGTTTTGTCCTTCAGAGCTTTTAATGTTGATTTCCTAACATTCTTAGCTTTTAAAATCTCCTACATGTTTATTTTATTTTCAAAACTGAGCATTTTTCTTTCTCCAAATGGGAAGGTTGGCAGCTGCTCCCTTGAGAACCCACGAATGAGGGGCAATGCATGGGACAGGGGACAGGTGCGTGCTAAATAAAGCAAGTAGAAGGAAGTGTTAGTGGTGTCTCTGGTGGCGGGTGACAGGGCGCTTGCTGGAAAGGTTTTTCAACATTTCCACATTTGAAAACACTTATAAAGTTGATGAAAAAAAAGTAAAATGATGATTGTGTCTTTTGTCCGTGCTCTAAGCAGCTTCCCTTCCCACATGCATGCTTTTCTGCTACAGAACTAAAGCCGTTACATAGAAGAAAACCCCCCTCGAGGAAGTGGTTTCCCGGGCTACCACAGCAACATAAAGCAAGATAAAACCCAAATACTCCTCCCACGGTGATCTTCAGAATACTATTGAATGGCAGAGGTCCCAAAGCGACAGAGGTATTTTAACTTTTCTTCCACCTTTGCGGGCTTGGCAAATGCAGGGCCTTCGTTCATACTGGGCTGAGATCCTCATTTGCCTAAATGGACGCTGCCTGAGGTCCTTGTTTCTCCCAAACCTAAACAAGAGCCCCGGTCCTGTCACAAACTTGGCTTGTGACCCGTGACACATGACTTTCACTCTTGGGCCTCGGTTTCCCCACCTATAAAACAAAGGGCACGCGAAATGATGGTCTCTAAGGTTCCTTCGGACTCTAATAAATTATGACAGTCTTTCTCAAAGGGACTGTTATTCATGGATAGAGCAAAAAAGTCGCAAAATTCTCCCCTGTGGGAAGATTCAAACTGAAGGCTGGTGGCTTTCCCTACACAACGTGTGACATTTTACAACGTAGTGTAAGTGCAGAAAGTGAGAAGACAGTCATTAAAGGTGAGAAAAATAAATAGCCAGGAAAGAATGCCTGTATAAATTACTCACTCTGACTTCAGGAGAATAATTTTTTTTTAAAGTAAGATCATGAGAATTAGATTTATGTCGTGGGAGCCAATGCAAATGCAGGCTCCGCACAATATCCATTCATCAGCCCCTAACGGTCTGATTTATGGCCAGCTGGCCCGCTTTGTATTCTGACCAGCTCAGAAAGTTAACTGACAGCACAGGAAGAAATATCCAGCATCTCCTTGTGGATGACGGGTTATAAATGAGCACAACTTGATTTTCTGTTCTGGAAAATGAGTGTTTTGAAATTCTCATTAGCAATTAGTCGTGAAAGCTGCTCCCAAACTTGACTGTTTGGCCCATTGCTTTGTTGTTGTTTTAGTTGCTTCATGTTCTGACAGTATCGGGTGGGGAAAGGACTGCCTTTGCTTTAGAATATTCTAGGTTGTCTTCACATCTGGAATGAACACCAAATCACCAGCCAGGACAGGTCACACTGCCTGTCCCCCCTGCAGAGATGCCGTGCCCGTGTATGACAAGGTGGGGGATGCGGAACTGGTGCCCAGCACGTGAGCAAAAATAAGGAGCCAATTAGTCCCGGAGTATGCACTGGCCCCTACCCAGCCCACAGGGGCTGGTCCCACAGGTGCTGGCCTGGAGCGGGTGGAGACCCAAGTGTGACTTGGCTCGTGTCCCTCTCCCCAGATATTAGTGGAGAAGTCGTGTTTCCCAGACTGAGTGCCCCGTGGCAGCGGATCTCAGAATCACGTGCAGGTTTCAGATTCCCGGGCTCTGATGCTGGAGCTCCTCACCTGGTGGGTTTCAGGTGTGGCCTTTTGACTCTGCGGTTTTGACGCCTCCCGTGGGTTTCTGATGCAGCCGGGCCAGAGACAGGCATTTGGGATACCCCGAAAAGCTGAGGCTCCGGCCTTTTCCTTCCAGCAGCCACAAGGCCGAGACTCTCAGGCTAAGGGTAGAGTCAAGTGTACCAGGTCTAAGGGAGAAGAGTGAGAAGGTCAGGACCCCTCTTCCCAACTGGAGAAATGACCCAGAATCTTCCTTTTCACCTTCCTTGTCGAGTTCATCACCACCTCATTTCGATTCTACCTTCCTCGTGTTTCTCAGCTGTTGTTCGTCTTTGAATTCTCAGTTGCTCCTCTGGGCCAGGCCAGCATCATCTTGCACTCGGCCTCCCAGCCTCTTCTCTTTCCCCAGAAATGATCTTTTTCTAAAATTCAGGCCTGATTGTAACGTCTTTGTGAGTTCAGGCCTTCAGTTGTCCCCATGGCCTCTAGATCAGGCTCCGCAGCAGGATACACGAGACCCTTCCCAGTCCCGCCCACCACTTTAGTGAACAGATCCGGCACCTTCCGGCCTCCGTGCCCTTGCTTGTGCTGTTCCCTCTGCCTGAGCTTCCTTTCCCTGCTCTGCCTTCAAGTCTCAGCCGTCCCTTCCTTCCTCGACTTCTCCCCATGTGCCTTTCTCTCTGTCGTTGTCATACCATCTTCTTTTTATCTAGAATGTCACTTTCAGTACAACTGTTACATTGAAGCAGTCGGTTTATACATCTACCCCTTCCTCTAGACGGGCTGAACCTGGAGGACGGGCCACACGTGCTGTGGTGGCTGTATGTCCCCAGTATCTGTGAATTAGGGGCTATTTTGCATTTGCTGACTGAATGAGGGCACCAGGAAGGGAGTCCCAGGAATAGGATGGTGCTGGAGCTGGAAGGAAGGCTGGGAAGGGAGACGAGGTTGTACCCAAAGGCCATCTCAAGGGAGCAGCTTCTACCCAGGTCTCCTCTTGGAATTGCCCTGCTTGCAACACAGCCCCTGCTCACTCAGCCACCTGTGTCCCTGCTGATCTCTGTCCACCGCTAATCCTGTTCCTTTGTGGAGGCTGATGCTACTCAGGTTGGGAGGGGAGGGGAAGGTAAGGACACATGTCTCTAGGAGAGAGCTGCCCAGGACCCCTTCAGGCAGGCTACAACATAGTCACAGGGGACTGGAACTAAGGAGTCCCCTCCAATCTGAGCCACTTTGAGCTTATACATTTTCGTCCATCCATGTATCCATCCATCTATCCATTCACCTACCTATCCATGCGTCCATCACCTGTCCACATATCCACCTGTGCATCTATCCATGTATCCCTCCATCCCTCCATCCATCCCTCCATCCCTGCATCCATCCCTCCATCCCTCCATCCATCCATCCATTCCTCCATCCCTGCCTCCATCCATCCATCCACCCATCCATCCATCCATCCATCCATCCATCCATCCAACCATCCTTTCGATATTCATGTGTAGCTATTATACGTCAGGCACTCTTCTGTATACTGCATCTATGAAAGAGAATAAGACATGGAAGTTCTGTTCTCATGGAGCTTATGTTCTATAATAGGGAGAGAGTGATCATCAGCAAACATGTAACAAGCAATGCTGTAACTTCAGAGATGGATACGTGTTTGGAAAGCCATCACACTGGGCGATGGTATAGGGAGTGAACAGTGACAGGTGGGCACAGCTGGGGGGCTTCATTGGCGAGGGTGATCAAGGAAAGCCTCACAGAGGAGATGACAGGTGGGACCTAAGTGAAGAGGAGACAGCTGTGGGAAGGTCTGGGCAACGGAGAACATTCCAGTCAGAGGAAATCTCTGTGGGCTGATGTCAGGGAGGACCTCCAGTTGGGCGCCGCTTGGAGATCATGGGTGGGGCAGAGACCAGTCGGACGGCCCCATGCTCAAGTCCTGGCTCAGTTACTGAATGTCTGTGGGTCACAGGGAGAGGCGCTAACTTTTCTGAGCTTTTGCTTCCCCCTATGTAAAAAGGAGACACTAACACCTTACTCACAGGGTGGGTGGGAGGTTGGATCATATGTGAGGTGAGGTAGGTAATCAGGCCCGGACATTTCAGAATCCTTTTGCCGAGTGAAAGTGATCGTACTTCTACACGGCGTCATCAGACAGGCGGGAAGATTGATCACCCCGGTTCTGGTGACCAGTTTCAGACTGACACCTCTGTATGCTTTCGCCTTCATTCCATATTTTTAAAATGCTCTATGTACTCCCTTTATTATACACATCACCTGGCTCTAGTTACTGTGAAACTAGAAGGTCACAGCTTGGCTCTGGGCTTAGAAATACGGCACCTGTCAGGGGCGTGATTTAGGAACTTGGCCTTCCTCAGTGGGACCTCAGCGTAGTAAAATCAAGTCAACGATTCAATCTGTTGCTGCTGAATAAAAACTGGGAGAAATCTTAAGCTGCTATATTAACAATAGATTTTTTTATTAGTAAACTTTTTCAGTAAGACAACATTGAAATCCTCCCCACCCCCATCTAATCCTGGTCCGCAAATAGCTCAGCGTTGGGGCGGGCGGGGGGTGGGTGGGCAGAGAACCTGAATAAGACACTGCGATGCTGCCAGATGAACAAACCCACAATACGTGTGGGACAGCAGGACAACCCCTCTACTCAGGGTTGGCCACTGTATCAGGCACCGTATACGTGGCATTTCATATTTCTTAATGGCCATTGTTTGAGGCAGGGGTTATTATTACCATTTGAAGGATGAGGGAATGGAGTCTCAGAGAGTGTGTAGCCAGCACAGGTTTGCATAGTTAGAAAGCGGCAGAGCTGGGGTTTGAATGCTATGCATACCTCTCATGTGGCATGCTCCCCACTTCCCCCATTCTGAGTCCTCCTCTTTCTTCCCTGGATTAGTATCTTGCTTCCTGACAAACTCCATGGGGCCAGTTTCCCTGGGATCCTCCCACAATGCTCTTTTGCACACATAACTGTCTACCCCAAGTTCAGAACTAAGTCCAGCTTACTAAGATCACTGACTTTGTCCTTGTCCTATTAGCGTTTCCTTATCCTACTTATCTGTCATGGTCCCCTTTAAACACTGTCCCCTCCTGCCAGCCCTTCTAGACTGACCCCCTTAGCCCTGGGGTCTCTTCCTCCCTTGAGCTTCTGTAGCATTCACACCTGGACCACTGGCTTGGCTGTTAGTACCAGTGGCTTTTACAAACACTCTGTTGTTTACACGTATGGATTTCTTATGGCTCCCAGGAGACTGCATGCTACTTGGGGAGACAAATAGGGACAGTGTGGTATATATATGATAGAAGAGTCATCATTATATATATATATATATATATACACATATATATATAATGATAGACAATTTGATATATATAATGATAGAAGAGTCACTTGCTTAGACAGATGTTCAATAACTGCCCAGAAAAGAACACACCTGCCTTGACCACTGCAAGGTAATTGCAAGGAAGTATGCTCCTTCTCTGGAGTCTTGGAGCCAATAGCAGCCTTATGAGAACAAACTCAAGCTATTTTTAAAAATATTTTAAACATCAAATCTCATTCTCTCTCTCTTCTAAACTATTAGGTCATTAAATATTAAATGTCTGATTTCAAATCAAAAGTTATAAAATCTAACCAAAATGTTAAAAAAAACACATTTATTGGATGTTGAGCACATAGGAGGGGGAGGAGGGGATGGGTATATATACACATTATAAGTGTGATGTGCATTGTAAGGGGGATGGACACGCTTGAAGCTCTGACTCAAGGAGGGAGGGAAGGCAAGAGCAAAGTATGTAACCTTAACATTTGTATCCCCATGTTATGCTGAAATAAAAAAAAATAAAAATTAAAAAAAAAGTCTTGATATTGAATGGGGAAAATTGAAAACATTCCTGCTTAGAACTGGAACCAGACAGGGTTGCCCACTGTCACCACTTTTGTTCAACATAGTGCTGGATGTCTTGGCCAGAGCAATCAGGCAAGAGAAGGAAATCAAGGGCATCCAAATGGGGAAAGAAGAGGTCAAACTATTTCTCTTTGCTGACAATATGATCTTTTTTCTAGAAAATCCCAAAGATTCTGCCAAGTGACTCCTGGAATTGATAAATAAATTCAGCAAAGTCTCAGGTTACAAAATCAATGTACACAAATCAGTAGCATTCCTATACATCATAACAGTCAAGCTGAGAATCAAATCAAAGACTCAATACCTTTCACAATAGGAACAGAGAAAATAAAATACCTAGGAATATATTTAACCAAGGAGGGGAAAGACCTCTACAGGGAGAACTATGAAACACTGAGGAAGGAAATAGCAGAGGATGTAAACAGGTGGAAAACCAGACCATGCTCATAGGTTGGCAAAATCAACATTGTTAAAATGTCTATACTACCCAAAGTGACTTATAGATTCAATGCAACCCCCACTAAAATACCATATAATTTTTTGCAGATCTAGAAAAAATAATTCTACACTTCAGATGGAACAAGAAAAGAGCCTGAATAGCCAAAGCAACCTTAAGCAAAAGGAATAAATCTGGAGGCATCACTTTACCAGACTTCAAGCTATACCACAAGGCTATAGTAACCCAAACAGCCTGGTATTGGCACAAGAACAGAGACATAGATCAATGGAACAGAACTGAGAACACAGATATAAAACCATTCTCATATTGCCATCTGATCTTTGACAAAGCAGATAAACTTACAAGGGGAAAAGAATCCCTATTCAATAAGTGGTGCTGGGAAAATTGAATAGCCACATGTAGAGGGCTGAAACAGGATTAAACCTCTCACCTCTCACAAAAATTAATTCATCATGGGTAACAGACTTAAACCTAAGGCATGAAACTATAAGAATTCTAGAAGAAGAGGTTGGAAAAACTCTTATAGATATTGGCCCAGGCAAAGAATTTATGAAGATCCCAAAGGCAATCATGGCAACAACAAAAATATATGGGGCCTGATTTAATTAAAAAGCTTCTGCACAGCCAAGAAAACAACCAATAGAGTGAATAGACAACCTACAGAATGGGAGAAAATATTTGCATGCTATACATCCAATAATAACCAGAATCTACAAAGAACTCAAGCAGATCAGCAAGAAAACATCAAACCACCCCATTAAAAAGTAGGCAAAAGACATGAACAGAAGCTTTTCAAAAGAAAATAGACTAATGGCTAATAAACATATGAAAAAATGCTCAACATCTCTAATCATCAGGGAAATGCAAATCAAAACCACAATGAGATATCACCTAACTCCAGTGAGAATGGCTTTTATTGAAAAGTCCCAAAACAACAGATGCTGGTGTGGATGCTGAGAGAAAGGAACACTTACTTACACACTGTTGGTGGGACTGTAAACTAGTACAACCTCTATGGAGGTTGGAAATACCTCAAAGAACTACAAGTAGACCTACCATTTGATCCAGCAATCCCACTATTGGGTATTTACCCAAAGGAAAAAAAGACATTTTTTAAAAGACACTTGCACTTGAATGTTTATAGCAGCACAAATACCATGGAGTATTACTCAGCCATAAAAAACGGTGAACTAATACCTTTTTTAACAACCTGGATTGAACTGGAGACCATCCTCCACAGTGAAGTATCGTAAGAATGGACAAACAAACACCACGTGTACTCACTATTAAATTGGAACTAAATGATCAACACTCATGTGTACATATGGTAGTAAAATTCAATGGAAATCAAGTAGATTGGGGTGAGGAGGGGATGGGTAAATTCACACCTAATGGGTACAATGCACACTATATGGGTGACGGACACACTTATAACTGTGACTCAAATTGTGCAAAAGTAATTCATGCAACCAAAACATTTGTACCCCTGTAATATTCTGAAAAAAGTATAGTTAATTATATCTCCAACAAGAAGCAGTACAATGAATCAAAGTATGCGCCTAAACTATCTACACAGTTTTGCCACCTTAACGGTAGCTTGTTTATGCCAGCAGTGAAGAAGCCTGAAGAGTGAATGGTGATGAAATCTCGAAAGGCATTTTCCACAGCTTTTTGAGAATTGAATATTTTTCTTAAAAGAAGTGCCCCAAAGCCTGGAAGAAGTGGTAGTCAGTTGGTACAAGATCTGGCGATTAATGGTAGATGACAGAGAGTTTCCAAGTCCAGCCTCTGTAGTTTGAACAGAGTTGTTTGTGTGACATGTGGTCAAGCGTTGTGTTGCAAGAGGATTGGCCTGTCTCTATTGACCAGTCTCGGCTGTTTAATCGCAAGCATCCTCATCATTTCATCCAATTGGTTGCAGCAGACATCTGTGGTAATCGATTGACCAGGTTTCATGGAGCCATAGTGGATAATACCAGAGCTGGGTCACCAAACAGACACCGTTAGCTTTTTTTGATGAATATTCAGTTTTGGACTGTGTTTTGGCACTTCATTTTTATCTAACCATTGCACAAAACACCTGCAATTATCAAAAAGAATCCATTGTTCATCACACATAACAATGTAGCATAGAAATGGTTTGCCTTTATGTCATGACAGCAAAGAAAGGCAAGCTTCAAGACGATTTCTCTTCTGATGCTTGTTTAATTCATGCGGTGCCCATCTATCCAGCTTCTTTACCTTGCCGATTTGTTTCAAATAGTCCAATATTGTTGGAATAGTAATGTCAAACCTGGTTGCTAGTTCACGTGCAGGTTGAGATGGATTCGCTTCCACTATAGCTTTCAGCTCATCATTATCCATCTTGCTCTTTGGTCACCCATGTGGCTCACTTTCAAGATTAAAATCACCAGAACAGAACTTCTCAAACCACTGATGTACTGTGCATTCATTAGCCACATCCCTCCCAAATACTTTGTTGATATTTTTGAGCTGTCTGTACATCACTGGTTCTACGACAGAACTCCTATTAAAAAATAACATGAATTTTTGACTTATCCGTGGTTTCACAAAAATTGCTCTAAAAAACATTTGAAAGATAATCACAAGTCAAACCATGTGTTTGAAAGAATGAGGATGTGCCTTCACAATAAAAATAAAGCAAGAAGTGTCAAAGTGTCACTTCTGAAATGTCAGAGATACCAACTGTCAAACTTGGTACTTAAAGAAATCAGACATTTCATACTTAATAACCTATATTATAATATTATAAAAAGATCAAGAGAAGGCAACTTCTCCATGGCTGGGTGTGCAAAAGAGATGAGTCTCCAGTGCTCTGGGATGAGTTACAAGATTCCTTATAACTCAGTTCTGCAATCCATGGAGGTTTGGAGGATATAGGCAGTGTGTTACTGCAGATGGGCTGCCAACCCCAGATTAAGCTGTTCTAGATGGCGCTGGCTGTGACCTTCGGGTGACTTTGGTCAAGCTTCTAAGGAGCGTAGCCAGCCGTCACTCTGACATCTGAATGTGCCGTCTAAGTGCACCCAGCACTCGTTACTGAACCTGCATTTCTATCTGCATCTAACAACCACTCCAGCCAGAAAGCAGAGTGCCGTGTTCTGACGATATATAGTCAGGACACTACCGATGATGTAGGTGCGTATGTGAAATCCCCCAGGGCCAGGAAGATGTGTGCCCAAGTGCCACTGCCTCCCTCCCCCAGGAACCTGCACCGGAGCTCAACTCATCTCAGACACAGTCGCAATCCACTCCATAAAGGCTGTGTCAGGGGGAAAATCATGTCAGGAACTTGCTTGAAGGAAGAGGCAGTCACAAGGCCCTGTGGGATGGGATTTATCTCTTGGGATGCACTGGCCCTGGGTTTGGGATTGTGTTGAGTCCATGTCTGGCTGTCATGAGTCAAATTCCCATTTCTCTCAGAGTGGAAACCAGTAGGGAATGGACTCAGAATGTCCCCAGAGGTGTCAGGCAGCCTGTCTTTGCTGCTTCTTGTGAAAGTGAGACTGTCTTCCTCTACATGGCTGTTTTATTTCTGGGCTTCCCTAATCCTTTGTGCTTGGTATAGTGCTGGTATACAACAGGTGCTCAATAAGTGCTGACTACGGTGTAATGTTGATGGACCCTGAAAAACCTACTGGAGTGTACATGTATCTGTGTGCATGTGTGTGGCACGTGCACGTACATACGCGCATGTGTGTGGTATGTGCACATATGTGTGCATGTATGCGTGGTGTGTGCATGCACATGTGTGGTATGTGCATGCATGTGTGCATGTATGTGTGGTATGTGTGTGCACATGCATGCATGTGCATATTCACAGGATCAGGGGTGGGCAGAGCTGCCATTCAGACGGCCACCAGCTCCCCTGCCCCAAACTCAGCAGCAGCAATCACTTGGTGCCTACATTGTGCCCATTTTGTTTAATTCCATCTTCATCAACCACCCAGAAAGACAGGCTTGATTCCATTTTGAAGAGGAGGAAACTGAGGCTCACTGAAGTCAAATAACCCATTCAAGGTCTCACAGCAGGGGGATGCAGATTCGGACGGAGTCTAACTCCACTGTCCCCTGTGCTGCAGTGCCTCTTGGGAAGATCCCAGGAATTTGGTTCAGGAAAATTCTGCCCTACTGTGAGTGGGGCTACTTCAGCTGACATCAGAGTATCCACGGTGGCCATGTATGTTGGAGAGAGCCAGGACTGGTGCTCAGGGGTTTCGGGGTTGGCACTGGTATACCGGGTGTCTGAGAACACGGCCCTGAGCATCTGTATGCCACAGCCTCCTCACCTGTTGTGCGCAATGCCATTGCGTGCCTCCCAGTGCTGTTATGGAGGTTTAAATTATTACACCTAAGGTGCACGTAACAGCGTGCGGTGTATAGGAAACACTCGGCAAATACGTCCCTTGCCTTTTTTCCTAACTCACCCTCATAAGCGAACGCTTGTCTGATCTGGCTGCTGCGTCTGGAAGCGCGGTGCGGGAAGAGATCCAGAACTTTAGTGTGAAACACATTTGGGGTGCAGACCCCATTTCCACCATTTACTGATAGGGCTGTGGTTGCATGACAGGAGTGACAGGAGCTTCCTACACCTCCCCCTCTTCGTCCAGAAACTGGGGACCGTGGTGGCTCCTTGCAGCACTGCTGGAGGAGGTCACGGACTTGACATACTGGGGGAGGCTGTGCCTCGGAGGGGCAGGGAGTATGGGGGAACCCTCTGTACCTCCTGCTCAGATTTGCTGGGAATCAGCAACTGCTCTGAGAAAAGAAGGTCTATTAAAAAAAGTGGGCAAGTGCAAGTTTTCCCGGCTCTATGGAAAACAAAGTGAACTCAGCAAAATGGGAGATTGTACCAAGATGATAGCAAAGGTAAATTGCGTATACTGGGGGAAGATTTTAACAGTAGCTGATAGAACAGTCATCAAGCACGGGGGGGAAATTATGGCCAAAGGGGAGGGCAATGGACAGCTTTTCTTTTGTCCCCACCCAGCAAGGCATTTCTCCTCCCTTCATTTTGATAAAAATACTCTAATTTCTATACCCCACCCTTGTCACAGTCTGTCATCAGATCAACCATCCCCTGACTAGTGCGTAGGCTCTGACCCAAATTAGGCCATCGGAATCTCTCCAGGGTAGCCCTGGCCCGGATCAATGGCTGGGGCTGGCACCCAGGTCCCCTGTCTGGGCACACCTGCCAATCAGCTGCCATGTCGCCCTCAATACACTCTGTCTTTTGTACCCATTCTTCAGAGTTAATTTCTGCTGCTTGCATCCAACTCCAATGGATAAAAAGAGCATTTCAGAAACAGGACCCTGTTGGGACATGCGTTTTACTAACGCCACTGCTGCTACCAGTGAGAGAACGTGCCAGGGCCCGGTAGTTAGGAGCTCCAGACTCTGGGGTTAAAATCCCAGTACCCTCACTGCAGGCAGAATAAATACTTGAAAATGTTAAAACTAACAACTGCCTGGAGGAAATCCCGGCACTGCCTGCCGGGATAAGGTCAGCAAGGGTAAAGTAGACGGTTCTTGAAAATGAAAACAGCTGAGAATGAAGCATTACCCAAATCCCAATCAAGTAATGGGGAGCGTTAGCCTGTGATGGGAAAACAGACTCTGCGTTCGCCATAAGTTACTCCGCACAAAGTACAGGAATAGCCCAAGCAATTATTACACAGAGTTTAATATTTATGCCAGCACGAACCCATAGCAATAAAGCTCCATTTCATATCTTTTGTGGAATGAAGTGGGGGTATTTATGAGCAAAGGCATGCATGAATGAATGAAGAAATACACTAAATGATAGCAATAAAACTCTCACTCTCCAACCCGGCTACCGCTTTATCCGATCCTCGCTGGAAAACCCTTGCTCAGCAAATAACTATTATGTGAGATTACAACGGTGTAAAGAAACAGATGGAGCACGCTCATGCTTTTCCTTTCTCTTAAAAACACAGGAGAAATGGGAAAAGGTAGCTGGCAAAATTTTTAATTAGGAATTAAAGATCCATTTTCATTGAAGATGGAAATAGATGAGTATCATCGGCATTTCTGTCTTTCGGTGAAAAAAGCTACTAAATGTGAAACAAACAAAGAAACCCAGAGGCGCCAGGACGTCAGACATTTTGCCTATTTAATGAATATTTCACAGTTCCTGAGTCTATTTAGTAACAGTAATATGTGTTGCAGCCTCTATAGATGATACTGTGAATGTTTTAAAATCGTGTCTCCTATAGATAGTTGAGAGTTCATCTCAATAGGTAAAGAAACAGTGACAGAGGTAGAAAGCATCACATGGTAAGTTACTGGATATTTGCAGAATATTCACTTGTGGGGAACTGGGAAACAGACCCCCCGGGGCTCACCCAATACCCCCACCAAAACACACCTGAGCTCACGGGGGCGGCATGCCCAGGTAGGCGTCACGCCCAGGTAGGCGTCACTTTGGAAGTGTGCCTTGCAGTGATTGATTGATTGTTCCAGCTACATATTACTGAGAGTGTAGATTTCACGTGTGTTAAGTATTTCTGTCAATAATAAAATCGATCTTTCAAGGACAGGGATATTAATGGCACTCGAGGCAAGACATTAACGCAATGCAATCCTCTTGGCATTTCCAGAAACCATGGAAAGGGCCCAGGGTGCCGTGTATTATCGTGTAATTTGCAGGGGATGTGACTGTCGTGGCTTCTGTGGCAGCTGTTTCCCTTTCCTCTTGTGAGAGCAGCTCCACTTTGCCTGGGCAGCCCCCTCTGCCCCACACTGTCCCAGGTTTTGGGTTGGGCTGTCCCTGCACCAGCTTCCCTGGGTTGAGCCAGGCCGGTGGCCAGTGATGGTTGTCGGCTGGGCTGGTGATCCACCCTGGGCCCGTGACAGCTAGCCCAGGAATTCCACTGGAACTAAACAGAGTCTAGCTACCTAGAGGAAAACCATGTCGGTAACACTGAAAATCAAGTAGCAGTATGGACTTTTTCCAGAAAAGGACAGATGGGTAGAGAAATTGAATAATGTAGGTAAAATATAAAACGTTGCCTCACACCCTGCAGCAGGGTGTCTTGCCTCGCTGGCTCGCACAGGTGCGGCACCCCGGTCTGCCCGCACCTGGAGGGGCGCTCCTGGACACACAGCCAGAATAGAGAACATGGAGCACACCCTGATGGTTCCTGCCCCGGGACATTTCCTTCTCTAACATACAATTAAGTAAGGCAAAGTTTGGGGATTTTTATGTTGCCTGCATTTTTTCTTAGATGCCTGCCTCATTCTCCACCGTACCTGCTGTGCATAGATCCTGTTTCCTAATCTGAATCAGGGCTGGCCCAGCCCAGATGTGCAGGGTCCTGGAGTTTGGTCTTGTGAGGTCATGAGAGCTTCCAAAGCTCTGATGGCTACTGTAACCCACAGATTCTCTCTCATCCACTCAAGGCCCCCTTAAAAGGGGTTGCACCAAATTCTAATGGTGTCTGTTATGGGCTCAGTTGTGTCTCCCAAAATTCATGCGTTGATGTTCTAAGCTCTGGTATCTCACAATGTGGTTGCATTTGAAGATAGGATCTTTCAAGAGGTAATTAAGTTAAAATGAGGTCATTAGGGTGGGCTGTCATCAACTACGACTGGTGTTCTCATAAGAAGAGGCGATTAGGACACAGACACGCACAGAGGGAAGTCGATGTGAGGACACAGGAAGAAGACGGCCGTCTGCCAGCCAAGGAGAGAGGCCTCAGAAGGAACAAACTCTGCCAACACCTTGATCTCAGACTTCCGGCCTCCAGAACTGTGAGAAATTAAATTTTTGCTGTTTAAGCTACCCAGTCTATGTATGGTCCTTCATTATGGCAGCCCTAGAAAACTAATACAGTACCTATTAAGTACCCGAAAATGTGCTAGCCAATGTGGTCTCAATTGTTAGGAAAGTTGCTAATTGACTGATTACAGTAAGATAAAGCCCCCTGAAAAGAACCAACTCCTATTCTGTCATCTGTTACACCCACAACAGGCCATTGGCATTTGTTCCACACTATCGTTTGCTCACAGAACGCAGTGCACAAAGGGGGCTGCTATTCCTCTCGCCCAGCTGATTGATTATGGGGCATCCGCGCTGAGGAATGAGGAAGCCAGACTATGAACTCCATAATGGAATGTCTTCAAAATCTCCCTGCGCCTGAATTCACAGAAGCTTCTAATTGGGGAAAGTGGAGAAGGGGTGGCCTCAGATGACGTCCACTCAGGCTATCGTCCAGTGCAGTGGCCCCTGCCCCAAGTGGCATCTCTGCTTGCCACCAGGATCAGGTTCTATATTCCAGCAGCCTGAAGGTCTTCCCAGTGTGAGCCCAGTGTGCCAGAAGAGTTTTGCTCCATTCATCCCAGTAGATCCCACTGGAGACTTCCTCCTCCCTCTTTCAAACGTTGCATGGAGGTAATTGTGTTTGTCCCTTGCCTGTTCCTTTGCTGGTCCCAGCTTCTGAATGGCCTCTTTACAGAGTGCTTAGGAGATGGCAGTCACTGTGCTCAGCGAATCACACTTGTTGAACTTTAACTCATCACGATCTTGTTCATTTCATCTAAGATGAAGAAACTCTGCTCAGGGAGGGTGGGTCAGTTTCCCAAGATCTCTTTGCTACTAAGTGGCAGTCCCAGGGCTGGAGGAATCTGGTTGACTGTGATCTCACAGTCCTCCTCCTTCAGACTCTCTTATCCAGGTTGCTTCCCTTGAACACACTTGAGTTTGCCAACATCCCTCTTTATTAAAAAGAGGCATCAAGAGAAACACGGAGGGCCAGCACGCAGTCTGATGGCCCTCATTCCATGCCAGTTGTTGGACTTTGAGATGCTCTTAGCTTTTCTAACAATCATAAGACACTTTTGCCAAAGACCAAGCTTGCAGTCAATGAAAGCCTCTAGGCTTTAAAAAGAATTGCCTTGAATGAGTTTTAAGCCAGTATCTTGCTTTGAATCAGAGGTCATTTGGCCAAATTTTAGCCTGTTGTTCTACCCAGGTTTTCTCAACTTCGGCACTATTGACATTGGGGCCGGATAAGTCTTTGCTGCAGAGGGGCAGCAGCCCTGGCCTCTGCCCACTAGATGCCAGTAGCAACATCCCCCCTCAAATGTTCTAGACATTGCCAAATGTCATCTGGGCAAAACCGCCCCTGATTAAGAACCACTGTTTTACTATATATTTCAGTCATCTAAAGATGGGCCATTTGCATTGTGCTATTTGGAGAAATCCCCAAGGCTCTGGAGGAATGAATAATTCTTTTTAAAAATCTCTGTTCTTTCTACAAATCCTGCCAGCTAGAGAAAGGTAGATCTAATGAACTGAGAAAGACATAAGGTCAGGAACTGAGAACTACATATCAAATGGATTTTCCATATGTCTGACGTTCTAAGACGCAGAGTGAATCCTCAGACTCTATTGCATAGGATGATAAAGTCCGTGAGTAAAATGTTTACTTCCTCACGGCAAAAATAAAATTATTCATTTCATTCTCCTACCATCATGCGTGACTCGCTCTGGACAAATATAAATAGGTCTGGTGACAAATGTGTTTTAAGAGGCTCACTGTGGATAGCAGTGGAATACTAGCTTTCTAAGCAATTAAATAAGTGTTTATTGGGTGTTTGCTATGTAGAAGGCCCATGGGGGCACCATGGGGACACAGGATGATTAAGATGAGATTCCTGGGCTGAGGCAGTGTTTCTTAAACACAGCACACCCTTGTAGTACCCTTGGCATGGGAGATTTGAGGTGTGCACGGATGAATGCTGAACACACAGCATCGATGACAGAGGGGACCCCCAGGGATTGGAAGAAGGAAATGGATGAGTCTTAGTGGATTCGCTTCCTATGGCTGCTATCGCAAAGGACTACAAACCCAGCAGCTTAAAACAACACAAATTTATTATCTTACAGTTCTGGCGGTCAGAGTCTAGAATTAATGTGTTGGCAGTATTCCTTTTGGAAGCTTCTGGGCAGAATCTGTTTCTTTGACTTTTCTAGCTTCTAGAGGCTGCCCGCAGCCCTTCACTCGTGGGCCCTTCCTTGCACGGCTCCAGCGTCTTGCCTTTGTCATCACATCTGCTTCTCTGACTCTGGCCCTCCTGCTTCCTTCTTATGAGGACTCTTGTGATTAAAGGGGGCCGATCGGAGAACCCAGGGCAATCTTTACATCTCCAGGTCCTTAACTTAGGCCCATCTGCAGAGTCTCTTTGCCACATAAGGTCATCAATTTCTAGGTTCCAGGGACGTGGATGTGGACATCTTTGGGCATTGCGGGGCACTATTCAGCCCAGCATCGTTAGTAGGAAGAGAAAGCATGAAGGCTATGAATTCAAGGAAGAGGACACTCATTGCAAAGAACTTGGGGAAAAAAATACAAAAAGAGAAAAAAAACATGTTAAGAGTGAGCCAAGAGCAGTGGAGATTGAACTAAGGAAGAGGAGGGGACTGTCGCAACCTAGCGTGCAGAACTGGACGACCGGGCTCCTCCTCATGCTGATGACATTACACTGAGGTCCAACCCAGGCAAACGAAGAACACGTTCATTAGCAGTGGAAGCACACGCGGTCCGGTTGACTCTCCCCTGGGGAAAGGTCTTGGGAAGCATCTGGGAGGAGTTTGTGCTACAAATGATGAGGTCATGAGGGAAAGGAGGCTTTGTCTTCTGCAGGGATGTGTTGCTTCTCCTGGTGGCTCTGCAGGGAGCCTGTGTAGGTCACGAGTCTTACACTTGTAAAAATAAAGCCAAAGAACCCCAGCTGATGCTACGACCCGGTCCAATCAGTTACAAACTGCAGCATCGCGGGCTGGAAGAGCCTCAGGCTGGGGGACAGGGAGCTGCTGCCTTCTAGTGCCTTGCCAAGTCGGTTTGGGATGACGGCACTTCTGGCAGTTGCTGCTTACACTGCTCCCCGTGCCCCTTGACACCTCATAGAAGGTTAAGTTCAAAGAGAAGGTGCCATTAAAAGGAAAAGAAATGATCATTATGCTTTTCTCAAAATCTGACTTTCCCAGCTTTACTTTTTGCCTTCAGGGTCTGTCGCAAAAGATGTGTCCCATTCAATTCACTTTAACTTCACTCTTTCATCTTCCCCTCCCCCACTCCTTCTTCCTCTCTTTCCATCTGTTCACCCAGTGACGGTTATTGAGTGGCGACTGGATCAATGGCACCGGGCTGAATGTCAGGGCTACACGAGGAATGTGAGGGCTGATCTCTCTGTCTCCCGGGAGCTCAGCCAGAATCGGGAAGGGCAGTAGAACAGGGGATCAACAGTTGCTTCTGAAACTGCAGTAATATTTGTTGTAATGTGTACGGTAAAAATATAGCTAGCGTATCACAGACATTATTGCTAGGGTGAGGCTGAGTACAAAGACAAGACAAGTGAATTTTGAAGTCAACTTAAAAACACTGAGTGAGTGACAGTACCCAGAGGGCAGAGACGCTATGGGGGATGAGGTGCCTGTGTTTGGAAACGCTTGGATGAGGCAGATTGGAGACGACCAAAGCAAGAAAGAAGGTACTAATGGCCTGAGCGAGGTACAAACTAGAATTATTGAGGAATTTGAGGAGGAAGAAATCCTTTCCTACTCACCAAAAGTTTTGTGGACCAAGAGGCCTTTGAAATGGGCCTAGAAAGACAGACAGGATTGTGATGGGTAGAGGCAGGAAGGGAGATATTTTAGGAACAGTGCCAGTCAAGGTGACAATCCTGTTCTAGAGCACAAAACATGAACGGCATATTGGGGAGAGGAAATAGGATCCCCTTATGTACCTTTCTATCCATTATCCTTCTTTGTCCTTAAAATGACCAGCATGGACATGCTGTTTGCCTGTGCAGTCCCCCTGCATCTGGGGAGGGCACCGTTATTTTCCCATGGGTTGTCCCCTATTTTCATGCAGTTATGGTGGGACTTTCAGTCATGGTGCCTCTGTCTCCTGTGCTCAAGCGGTGAAGTGAATTTAAGACTCAAGACAGGCCACCAGGCCTTTATTTCCTGGGAATGTACAAAGTCTGCAGAGGGACATGGGAATGGAAAATACTGGGAGCTGATTCACCTTGATCATGAGGGCCTAAAGACATCATCTGTTCCTCCAGGAACCTGGGTCACTGAGGCAGCTGCTTTGTGGTCTTCCTGAGTCCTGCTTCATCATCTTTTCCTTTGCTTCTTTCAGCTTCTCTGTGTCACATGTGTGCACATGCACGTATGTGTGTGTGTGTGTGTGTTTTCATCTGTTCATCAGGGTTGGTTTCTGTGGCTTGCAACCAAAGAACCCCAACTGAGAGTATGACCTGATGCAATCAGTTACAAATCACAGCCATTTTACAAATGAGAAAACAGCATGAAAGGGTTCACTGATGTCCCCATGCCACAGAGCTACTGAGCAAGGAGCTGGGATCTGAACTCAGGTCCATTTGACTCCCTACCCATGCTCTGTTCGTGTAGCTTTGGGCTCTATGGCAGATTGTATTTTCCAAATATGGCTGTGAAGGTATTTCTGATGCTCCTCCCATCCACAGCTATAGTCTACTTCCCTTCCCTGCAATGTGGGCCAGCCTTTATGACCGCCTTGATGAATGAAGTGTCATAGAAGTGACACGGTGTGGTTTCTGAGGCTGGATCACAAAAGGTGATACAGATTCCACTAGGTTCTTTCTCTTGGGACATTTACCCTTGGAACCCAGTCGCCATGTTGTGAGGAAGCCCAGGCCACGTGCAGAGGCCACATGCAGATGTTCTGACAGTCAGCATCAACTGCTGGATAAACAAGCAAAAAGCCTTTAGATAATTTCAGCTCCCAGCCTTTGGGGTTTCCAGCTGAGGCCTCAGACATTGTGGCACAGAGATAAGCTGTCCCCACTGTGCCCTGCTCATATTCCTGATTCATTAAAACCACAGAGATGATAAATTATGTTGTTCTGAGCCACTAAGTTTTGGTGTGACTTGCTTTGCACCCAATGGGAGCTGAAAGAGGCAACCAGCCCTAGGGTAGATTTATGCCCTCCCATGCCTTGTATTATAAAATTTAAGTTAGGATGGGAGACCTATAGGTTGTTGGTGCTTGAAGGAACCTTGGTGATCACTTGGCCCAACTTCCCCTCCTTTCCTCCTTAGAGTTGGGGTGGAATGAATGGTACAAGTGTAGAGTCACCTCTTGGCGTCCCACCATGCAGAATTTCTGACGGTCAGCTGAGGTGTGAAGCTGAACTTAGTCTGACTAAGAACACTGAGAAGTCCCTCCAGAAGGAAGTGACATGATCAGAATAGGTGTCAGGGAGCCCATCATGGGCAGAGGACAGGAACGGACTGAGGAGAGAATGGAGGCAAGGCTGTTGCCCAAATCCACACAGTGATTTTCTCACCACAGACACAAAGCAGATTCTTAATAAATACACGTTGACTGATCCACCGAATGGATGCATAAATGCATGCTGTGCTAAGTTCTCCCTCTGCATGTAGCAAGAGAGACTCATTTAGAATAACATCCATTTCCTTCTGTTCTTGCCTCATCCAGTACAGCTGAGATGCCATTAACTTGGGGCCAAGGGTGCCCCAAAGGAGATATGGCCGGGCCATCGCTCTATTACTCATCCTCTTCCAGGAAGACATAGCTGGTGCCCAGCTGCCATTGCAATAAACAGCAGGGGGTAGCTGAGAGCACGTGTCAACGGGAGAAAACCCACAGCAAGTCCTGGCCCAGACTGGGTAGCAGATGTGCGTTAACCCATCATTGGCCATCCTTAGTCCTTAGGGTACAAGTCCCAACTTGTAAGAAAGAGAAAATTTTTGCTGAGATCTTAGAATAGATCCATGCTCTGAGATCTACAGCAGGAGGACACTGGCTTAGACCTGCAGATTCTTAGCTGTGTGATTTGGAACAAATGTGTGTAGCCTCTCAGCCTCAGCAGCCTTTTCTGTGACATGGTGACAAAAAGACCTGCCTTGGCGTTGTTTGGAGGATGAAATGATAAAATGCACAGAAAATACCTGGTAGTTAGTAGTTGCTCAGTAAAGCTTAATTTTCTTTCTCTTAGGTTTTCCATGCAATATCATTGTTTTTCTTTTCTTTTTTTTAAAAAAGTCATAATTCTTAAAAAGCTTGGTTGTCTGGTTTATTTATTTATTTATTTTTTGAGACAGAGTCTCACTCTGTTGCCCAGGCTAGAGTGAGTGCCGTAGCGTCAGCCTAGCTCACAGCAACCTCAAACTCCTGGGCTCAAGCAATCCTTCTGCCTCAGCCTCCCGAGTAGCTGGGACTACAGGCATGCGCCACCATGCCCGGCTAATTTTTTCTATATATTTTTAGTTGGCCAATTAATTTCTTTCTATTTTTAGTAGAGACGGGGGTCTCGCTCTTGCTCAGGCTGGTTTCGAACTCCTGACCTTGAGCGATCCGCCCGCCTCGGCCTCCCAAAGTGCTAGGATTACAGGCGTGAGCCACCACGCCCGGCCTGGTTGTCTGGTTTATTTTCCCAGGGGATTCCTAGAGGCAGATACAGTGATCACAGTGTGATAAACACAAAAGACAGAAAAACTCAAAATCAAGTAATGCATTGCTTTGGTCCATTTATCAACCTGCAATAACTATTACCTCACATAACCTTAAATCCTATTCCCATACTTGGTTTAAGAATCAGAAAAGCATATATTTTAGGGACCTAGTCAAAATATACAAAGATATGGTCCTTGAAGGGATGAACTTTGGTTTCACAGATAATTCATCTAAGTGAAATGGCTTTTCCCTGGAAAATGCCAGAAAAATCTAGAAGTTTCCAAATGATTGCTGGTCTCCCACCAAGTTCAACCCTAGGGAGCGTAGGCCTCCACCACATGTTGGAGGACAGCTTTGATGCTGCATAACAAACACTGTATTTCATTCACACTGAAACTATTTCCCTGAAATTGGACCCTTATTACGGAGTTAATGGAAAAAAATTCCAATTGAACTTTGGAAGATTTTTTTCTATTATGGTAACATTACAGAGTTCAATTTGGTGAAAAATGAGCAATGAAGGCTTTCAACAATTTTCTAACAGAGCTTCAATCCAATTCCAAGAATAGTCACCATGTAATTGGCAAGGAAGGAGTACGTAATTCCTGGAACTGCGCTGGCGGGGTAACATCGCTTTTCCCAGCATCGCAGCCCGTGGCAGGGGGCCGCGGGAAGGCTGCGTCTCGGGATGATTCCCTGGTGGGAGACTGGAGTGGAGCCCGCTCTGGGATGGAGAGTCAGGTTGAATCCACACCCTGGGTGCGCGGCAAACATTCCCTTTGAACAACCTAAACTTTCCTTCCTAGTCCCCGAGTTTAAGCTCGTAATTGGCTTGGCGCATGGGATTTGAAGAACCATCTCTGTGTTTACATTCTGACATCAAGATGAGAACAAGAGTGCATTTTGTTGTACATTTTAGGTAAATTATTATTATTTTTTAGTCACTATCTCTCTTGTCTTAACAACCTAACCATACTGGATTAAAAACCCAATCTAAGAGAAAACACTTAAAACACGTATCTGTCCCTTAGCTTGCCTTTAGACAGTTCTATCCTCCAGGCCAAATCGGAAAGTGCAGCTTCAGGTGAAAAGGGGATATACTTTTCAAATATCCATGGACATTTTTGAGCCATAACCAAGGTTAGGAACAGGGATGCTGTGAAATCTGGGTGAAGGGTCCTTGTCATTTTTTAGATGCCAAGAAATGTCTTTGTAGAACTTACAAAGGAATAAGCCTATTTCATTTCTCTGTATAAAAAAAGTGCTGTGTGTAGGGTTATCTGGATGGTATTTTGGCGGATACATTTTGTGCAGCGGAATGGATGCTATGGTGGCTGAAAGGGTTGTGCCCCATACAGTAATTGCTACTTCATGCCTATTACACACCCAGGTACCTGGTGGTCTAGGCCAGCATTTGAGTTCTCAGAAAACTGTAGGAAAAGGACCACAGTACCTCTGAGTGGGTCTGCTGAGAGAAAGGATCGTTTCTAACTATTTCCTTGTTCCTTACTTCTTTAAAATAATATTTTTCTGTTTATAAATATAATGTACATGTTCAACATTGACAACTTGACAATCCAAGAGAGTGTGAAGAAAAAATCAAATCATCAATAACCCCAGGAGCCTGAGAACACCACTCCTAACCTTGGGTATTTTATTCAAGGTCTTCTCCACATGTGATTTATATAATTGGGATCATACAGTTAACCAACTTGGATAACCTACTTTTCCCACTTCAGTTTATATCAGAAACAATTTCCCTGGCTTAAAAATTTTTTATAAAACAGTTTTAAACACTGTATATTATTCTATTATATGGCTGCTCCATAATTTATTTATCCAGCCTCCTATTGTTGGACATCGAGGCTGTTTTCTAACTTTTTTGCGATCATAAATAAGGCTTCAGTGTACAACTCTGCACATAAATCTGTTTCCTGAGTATAGACATTTTTGACACCATTTCTGATTATTTCTTTGAGATAAATTCCTAGGAGTGGAATTACGGGTATGGAAGAGTATAACTGTATGAAAAAAAGTCGATCCATAATGCAACATGTCTTTCTGAAAGTTTGTACTAATTTGCATTCCTTGCCTAGCTGTTTTTTAAAGCACTACTCGACATAGTGTGTTTTCTTGTCTCAGGGATGCAGCTCTATTCAAAGAGAGAGGTGACCCAAGGAAGAAGAAAGCTCTTTTCAGCCTTGCCATTGGAACCCAGGAAATGGAGGCTTCACAGCACAGGTGGATGGGTTCAGAGATACTGGCCTCTGCTCAGCAGGTGGCGCTCTGCTCTCCTGAGCTGGCTCAGTTCATTTCCCCCCACGCCCCTTGCATCCTCATATGCACCTTATGCTAATGTGGTAAGGAGCTACTTTTATGCAGCAATATGTATGCAGCCCAAGCAAGTGCTGCTATACTTTCAGTTCCCTGAAGGTGCCAGCTTTCTCCCAGACCCTCTATACCTTGGCTTCTCCCATCATCTGTGCCTGGGAAGCCCCTCCCCACTGTGCTACCTGGTCAGCTCTGGAGTTAATTCTTAAGACTCATCCCAAGGGAAGGTAGAAAGGAACAAACACTGGATGAGAGACCCAAGACACATGGTCACTGAGCTGAGTGTCTCCTGGCCTGATGGGGGAGATGAGAAGCTCCCTCATGGACAGAGACAATTTTATCATATTTTCCTTCTGGACACAGAGGCAGGCTGCATTTCCCAGCTTCTCTTGCAGCTAGGTTGGGGAAAAGGAAAATGGGTAGAAGGGATAATGTCACTTCTGGGCCTGACTGCAAAACCTCAGAAAGACACTTCTTGTTTTTTCCCTTTCTTTTTCTCTTCCACAGCAACCCTGGAGGCCACAAACTGACGGGGCAGCCTCGTGAGATGGAAGGAGCCAAGGATCCTGGATCTCTGAGTGATGTTCTGGAGCAGAGCCATCCAAACCCCCAACACCTGCAATTGGACTGTGATATGAGGGAGCAATACGCTTTCATATTCAGACATTGAGATTTGGGGGGTTATCTATTATAGCAGCTAGTATTACTTATCTTGACTGGTACACTCACCAGTAATTACAAAATACAGTCTGATGAAAGCTATGGTAAGTGACTACCACGGAGGGTCATCCAAGCCCCACCTGGGATTGGAAGTAGGTGATGAGGGAAGACTTTTAGGACAAGATATGTTTGAGATGATTCTTGAAGGATTACAATAATAGCTGATATGTACTGGGTTCTTATTAAGTTCCAGACACTGTGCTAAGAGCTTTGCTAGGTTAGCCTACTTAATCCTCCCAATGACTCTGGGTATCATATCCTTTCATATCAGAGAGATTAAGTAACTTACCCAAAGTCCCACAACCCTCCGTGGCGGAGCTGGCAGTCAACCTCAGTGTGCTTGCACGCTACTCTGCTGCCAGCGTGTGAGCAGACGTCAGCCAGGTGGCTGTTACTTGGAGGGAGAGGGGGCGGAGGAAGCAGAGTGGGCAAAGGCACAGAGAAGAGATGGTATGCAAAATACTAAGCATCGCAGTCAGCCCCAGCGCTGAGCACTTGGTGGATGCTGTCCATGGTGCTGAAGCGGGGCTGCATCTTGTTAGCTTGTTTTAGGGGAGAAGGGGAATGGTGGGAAGGGGCGAGGGGTGTCACTCAGGGCAGCTGCCTTAGCGGAGGAGAATTTGATATGTTTGGAGAACCACCAGATGTTGGTGAATTCACTCAGGGACCTCAGGGGTTTTAGTTTTAGCTCAAATACATATACCCTCAATCTCCCACAGGGCAAAAGCCTGTTCAGTCAGCCACGAGGGTAGAACCACCACGCATGGGGCCTGGCCTGTGACTCTGAGTGGCACACAGGATGCAGTCCCCGAATACGTGTGGCCTGAATGAACTGATGAAGGAATCATGCAAATATGTCGTATGGAAAAGACACAAATTGGGGGCACCATATCCATCACTGGACTTCTTTACACAGCCACCTGACAGCCCCCCTCAGTTGCCCCCTTGCTTCCTCTGTTCCTAACCATCCTGACACTGAATTCCTCATCTTTTCAGGGACTTTGGCTTTTTATTCTGGCTCAGTAGTTGCAGCCATCACAGAATTAAGTAATGACAAAGTGAGTTATTATCCGGCCCTGGCTTCAGCGGGGTATGTAACCTGCAGCTGAGATACCTCACTGTTGGAGCACTCACACGACTGTCTAGGTAGTGACATGAAAAATGTCCCCTATATTTCCCCAGCTCAGAGCCATACTCCCTTCGAGTCTTGACTCCACACTTCGTGGGGAATAATGTTTCATGGAGAAAGGGAAGAGGGTGTAATTAGATTCCTCTTAACTGTTACATTCATCCTTGTTAATCAAAAATTAGTAGCTCTTAAAAAAAATAAACACAACTCGGCTCCCCAGGAAGCTGATAGCAGTTCCCAGGCCCTGTTTAATTACACAAAATGAAACGAAACATATTTCTTTGCTCCTTGCTCATGGAATTAACAAAATGAAATAGAATGGTGGTCATATCTGGGTGGAGGGATTAAAGGTGATTTTTAATTTCTTATTTTATTCTGATCTCTGTTTGTTAATTATTATATAATGAGTATGTATTGCATATTAAAAAGTATTTGATTGACTAAAAAAAGGAAATACGGGATAGCATTCTAAAAGCCTGTAAGCAAAGGAAATATATGGATACTTTTCCTACTCTTCATTTGCTACTTTCTTCATAACACCTATTACATTTGGAAACATTCTTTTACTGGTGCACCTACTAATTCTCTGACTGTCCCCCGAGAGGAAGGCCCTGGATACCTGACTCCTACTATGTCCCAACAACAGTGCCTGGGACAGGGTAGGAGATAATTAAGCAGTTGTGGAATCCACTAAAGGGTGAGAGGACACACATAGTTTAGGGAGAAAAATGGCTATTTAAAACCACCACAGTCTTCTAAAGAGAGTGGGGCCCTTTTAGTCTTCTGACAGGTTTCATCTGTTAAAAGGGGGCTCAAAGCTCTTTGAAGGCAGGGGCTGGATAGAATTGAGTTGTCCTATAGAAGATCTTTGTTTCTGCTCTTAGGAGAGAATCGTGACACAGGCAGCAACATGCATGGGTCCCAAAATTATTGTGCTGAGGGAGAGAAATAAGACAAAAAAGAATGCATACTCTATGGTTTAATTTATATGAAACTCTAGAAAATGCATGTTAGTCTCCATTGGTGGTTGCCTGGGGGTAAAGTCAAGAAGGAGGGGCAGTAAGGAGGATGACAAAAGAGCCAAGGACATTTTGGGGGGTGCTGGGTATGTGCCCTGTCATGATCATGGTGATAGTTTCATGGGTGTTTACATTATGTCAGAACTCACCAAGTCTCATTTTTGCATGTCAATCAATCACACCTCCATAAAGCTGTTAAAAAAAAAGAAGGTGCAGAGGAGAGGGGGAATTGGAGACAGGAGAGCAGTCACAATATATGCTGAGGTTGGGGTCCTTTTGGGGTGATGTGTCTTGTGAAAAATAGAGAGGAATTGGCTGGCGAGAAGAATTTAAAGTCAAGGGCTATCCAGGACTCAGGCTGAATTTATTTGATTTGCTGTAACTGCTCTTTCCAGGCCTCCGAAAGTCCTCAATTAAGTGGGCCACATGCACCCAATTCTGATGATGACGGTGAGTCTGTGTATACAAGTGTGTGCACGCACGGGTGGGGGGATCGAGGAAAGGAGCAATGTGGAATGCAGCAGACTGGCACATGTGGGACAGCAAGGCAGTTAGAAGTGACCTCTGGAAACTCAGGGCCTCCCTCTCCAGCCCTCCAGATTTTGCATAAATCGTGGGAAGCCTTTGGACTGCTACCGGGCACAGAATCAGGACTTATCCCAAGCTTATTTAGGTCTCAAAGGCAGGCAGATCCCAGCTGACATCTGGATGCTGCCCCCATACTCGATGGCTGTTGAATGAACACAGGAATATTATTTTGATTTGTTGACAGAGAAACAACTGCTGCTATTTTGAGGACTGGCAAGAGGAGGAAGGGTGATGGTGGATAGGCTGCCACTGGGGTTCAGATCACTTTTCATCTGCTTAGCTTGCTTCACGACGCCCGTGCTTTGGGAGCTGTGTCTTATAAGCAAACAGTGGCCGAGGGCTTGCCATAGGGCAGGACTGTACCAGATGCTGGGATGAAAACAGTGGAAACAGTGAGCTCACGGTGCAGAGGAGAACACAGACCAATGATGACACCACAATACGGGTAGTGCTGTACTGTGAGTATCAGCAAACTATGACCCATGCACTAAATCCGGCCCTCTGGCTGCTTGTGTAAATAAAGTTTTATTGGAACACAGCCATGCATATTCACTGATGTGGCCCCTTTTGAATGAGAAAGGCAGAGTTGAGTAGTTGAGACAGAGATTGTATGGTCCACAAAACCTGCATTACTTACTTATCATCTGGCCCTTTCTGGAAAAAGTTTGCCAACACCTGCTCTAACAGAAGACTGTGCAGAGCAAGAAGCCATGACCAAAGTAAGAAGGTCGGGAGTTACCCTGCCTGTTATCAAATGCTGTCCTCAGAGTTCCAGGCTAGATCAGTAGGATCAGTTAGGGCTAAAGCCTCACGCTGCCTGTGTGACTTGGTGAGAAGCAGAATGGACTTCCAAGGTAGCCCCTTGCCCCCAGGAGGAAGCGCACGCCCCTGGCCCTGCATCGCTTTCCAAGGCGGCAGCACCGTGAGAGACTCAGCACTGAGCACCCGTAACACCATCTCCCCATGGTGGCCTCAGGGAGATTCATCAAAGCCACTGGAGCCTGGTCAGTGACACTGGAAGAGACTGGAGAAACAGAAGCAGTTTCTCTCATCTTTTCAAGCCCAAAGGGGAGGCTCAAACCAGGGAAGAGCAGCAAGTAATAATTAAATGAAGACATTTAATTAGCATTCATTTGCACTGTTTATATTAAAGTCAGACCCTGATGGAAATCCCTTTCTATCCTTTGCAAAAATGTATTAAATATTAACTCCTGAAGAGGACCCACTAGCGTCTAAAGCCTGCTTAAAACTTCTTTGAAAATAATTTATTTGCAATTCATTCATTAATTAAACAAAAAATTTATTGAGTGCCTATTATGTTCCAGGCACAGCTCAAAACCAATGTGGCCTCTGCCCTCAAGGGGCTTATGGTCTACTGAGGGGCGACAGGCAGTGACCACGCAGGTAGGCAAGTGCAGTTGATTCTTGTCATTAACTGTGGTTATGTCCTATAAAGTCACTGCAAACACTCAATCACCAAACACGGAACCACTGCTCTTAGGAGAACTGTAGGGTTTGGTTTCTGTGAGCCTCTGGTCATAACGTTTTGTCAACTGATCAATAAATATAACCTTGTTTTAGGTGCATTTCTGTTTAAAGACACCTTCCTTAATACATATCGTTGATTCATTAACATCAAACTCATGGCCAGCGGCACTATAACTCACGCCTGAATGAAGCTTACCTAACGTGTATTCTCTCTGTAAGGCACATCACAGCCTTCTGTGCCCTGGGACACTAGGAAGCCCTTCAGTGCTGTGCTTGGGGCCATTATGAAAAGCAAAATCATTAAGAAAAAGCTCAAAAATTAAAAAAAACCCCAAAAACCCATGGCACTAAAAAGAATACTTGTAGTGTGAGAGCTGAAACAAGAAGACAAAGGCCTTGTTTGACCTCCATTGGGAATGTACACATCAGGTGACTCAAATTTTTCCCTGCTCTGTGCAGTTCAGGAATGCGCCGCGAGTATTGATTTTGTGATGACAGATACAATATAGCGAGTAGGGGAATTCACAAGTATGGCATCCATGAATAATGAAGACTGACTATAATTCGAGACAGAGAGAATGATTTTTGTTCAGATGGATCCAGTATGGGATTGAGGGCTATTTTCTCACATTCTCGCCCTTCTGGATCCCCTGGCCCCCCCGCCATCTTTACAGATTTCCAAGGAAGCCCCAGAGGCTAAGAATGCAGGTGAATAGAGAACGGGATGGAACAGACCATGTGCACCCTGGCCCTCAGCTTGGCTGATGAGATGAAGACCCCACCTTGGATAGAATTATAAAGAGATTTCATGGGAGCTTAAAGAACCCGTACATTCTACTGGGTGTGGATTTTTTGGGTTTTTTTTTTTTCTTTACTAACAGTATCTTTTCTTGCAAAAGAAATGTTTTCCTGTTAAAAAGTTCTGTGGCACAAATATATCCTATATCTGGATTTCAATCCCATCTCTTTCACTCACAAACAGTTCAATCTCAGCTGTTATGGGACCTCCCTTCCTCATTTATGAAACAGGGATGACCACACCCCCTCATGGGGCGCCCAAAGTATCTACAAGATTATGCTCTGTCAGATTTCAAGACATTATATGTAGCTACTTTTTACATCTGCCCTTTTCTATTTCATTATGTTCTTTGTTTTTTTCGTGGTTCCTGCTCTTTTCCCCTAATTATTTTAAACATAACTATTTTATAGTCTAGTTTTTTTTTTTAATCCAGAGATTTCTTTTCCTTTTTTCTTTGGAGCCTAGCTGTATCACAGTTCACCCAGCATTCTGTCTGTCGCAGAAAGGGCGCCTACTTCCGCCTAGTCCGCCAGGCTGCTGGGCCGGTCCTGGGACAAAGTACCCCCTGTGCAGGCTGAACTCATTTCCGCTCTTGCTCCAGGGATCCACAGAATCTCAGAGCATTTCTGATCCCACTTTTTATGTTTACAGGATAAAAAAATGGGCCCAAAGTGGGGAAGTGGTCTGTGCCATGCTGAGTCATATCAGAGATGGATGCAAAAGGAAAAATCAGTAATGTCAAGCCTGCTCACTTAAGAATTTGATATTTTGCTTAGCGTGGATTTTTGTATTAATTTTGATCTAAAAACTATTGCACTAAAATGTAATCTATCTTGACGACTGGGTTTTTCTGTGCCCAAGATGAGTGCCTGGCTGTGCCGCACTCGTCCCAGCCTGGTGGGAGCTCTCGGGGCAGAGCTCCTTCTCCCGCCCTGGTAGTCTGCCCAGGGCCACATCCTGCTCGTTACAAGCCACACGGGCTGCTCTGCAGCACCCTTGGCCCTGGGTGCCCTGGGGACACTAACCGGCCTCTGCCCCACGCACCTGTGCCTGTTCTGCAACAGAGATGCTCTTTAATGCAGTAACTAGATATGCAAACGTTTGTGCCCTCGTAAGCACCCGTCCTCACAGACAGCTACAAGGGACTGTCATGACCTGCAGGTCGGCTGCACAGGCTGTCACGGGCACTGCGGAAGACCTGCATTTATGGAAGGGGTTTGGAGTGGATGTTCGTTATTCCTGGCTGCTCACTATCCTTCACCATTCCTCGTAGCATCCCAGCCTTCTTTTTGCAGAGAATCCCGTTTTGTGCCCAGTGGGTGGGGGGAGGTAGTAACCCACTCCCATTCTTGCCGAATGCAGAGGAGTGGATATGGGACGTGAGACAGCTGCAGCAGATGACATGCTTTTTCAGTGGGGGAGGGGGAGGTCATGTTCATTGAATAGGAAACATGTTAAATAAAACATGAAAGTGGGACTGTTCCCGTCATGGTGGTCCCTATTGCCTCCCCTCTTGAGTTCTATTTGGTGACTACTCGTTTCTTCTGGCTCATCTTTTGGTCTCCTGTCCATTCTGAGGTGCCTAATTCCAATCTGGTAAATTCTTGCTTTATTCCACCTAATACGGCTGATGCTGATTTCTGTTGCTTGCAACCATGGACCCTGACAGATAGTGGCCTAGAAATCATTAGCGGTTCTGAATCGTAATGTCCTCTTTTGCTCATAGGTAATGGTCTCCTTTGATTCATCTTACTTCAAACATTCAACCAGATCCTAAAAATGTTTGGGTAACACAGTATCCACAACTCATGGTGTTATTTGCACAGCATGATGTACTTTGAAGAACATCTTAAAATATTGATAAATTTAATCCCAATGCCCAAACCAGGAACAGTTTTACTAGGAGAAAATATGACTGTGTTATATGTGTGCTCTAGAAAAATTGCAAAATCAAGCATACCTCCACCAAGGGGCCAAGCTGCAAACCTTCATAAATCAGTTGTTTGAATCTTGTCTTTAATAGCAGCTCACTGTTCATTCATTGGCTCTGTCATCTCTGAGTGCTTGCTTGCAGGCAAGGAAAACAGCAGATGGCAAAACATAATATTTAGAAATCTCTATGTACTCTCTTAAATTTTCCCAGGAATGGGGAAGAGACTGGCATCACGGAATTTTAGCAGTGAGATACCTGGGGCTGGCCGGTGGATCAACACAGGGTTGTCTAGGAACAAAGGTGGAAAACCATGATCATTCTTGGGAGGGGCCACTAACTTCCACTAACACCCCTACTAAGTGTTTCCATGCACTTATTTTATTGTAAATCCATAAAATATGAAAACCACAGAGTTTAGGGAAATACTCCTGTCATTCTCAAAAAGACACCTTTAGAGAATGGCCACATGTTATACTCTTTCTGCTAAAAATGCTAATTGGTTAATTAAACGCCTACTATGTGCCAGGCACTGTGTTGTAAGCATTTTCTCCAAATTATCTTTTCATTTGTCCTTTACAAGTGACTCTATAACCTAGATGTTATTATTTCCCCCCATTATACAGGTGGGGAAACTGAGGCCCAGAGAGATTACATGTCTGCCCACATCTGCAGATGGGCGAGTGGGGATTTGGCCAGAGCAGCCCTCAGGGGTGGCCCCAGAGGCAGTCTGAGTCTCTGACAGCATGAAAAGTCAAGGTCTGTTTCCTTTGCTTGAAACATGTCTTTCCAGTCTGCGGGTATCTGTTATCTGACAACAAGTTTGGCAAAATTAGGAAGTATATGATGAGCATTGCTCTCCCCAAGGCAACCGCAGGGGCCGGATGCATAGGACCGTGGTCACGAAAGACTTATGGGGAAAAAACCCATGACATACACAGCCATAAAAGCATTTAGCACCACCGCCCGATGCAGCAGGTGGATGTGCAGCAGGGAAAGCCACCGTGTCACGTGAGGATGGGAAGGGCTTCTGTGCCATGGGAAGAGCCACCCCAGAAGCAGGCGTCCGTGGGGCCTCTTGCAACCTCTCGTCCAGCGAGTTCTGTCCAAACGCCTCCCTGGGGCTCTTCCTCTTACAGGCATCTGGGCAGCAGACAGCTTTGCAGTGGTTATCAGTGGTGAGAGCTGTCACAGGTTTAAGGACTGCCAACTAAGATCAGAAATAGGATGCACAATTTTCTTCTGAAAAATAAAAATCTGATAGAGCAAAGCTATTGAGTCTGGTTGTTATCTGACATCGAGAGCTGAGCTTCCTTGGCTTTAGTTTGGTTTGGGAGGCAGAAGAGCGGAGAGATGATGACATCTGTCGTCTTTGAGTCAGATTCGCTGTGTGTGAAGCCACGTGACCTTGGGCAATTTCCCGAATCTCCCTGAGCCTCACCGTCCTCACCTGTGAAATGGGGCAATCATAGCCCCGCAGGCTTGTTGTGAAATTAGAGGTGATTGTACATATAAGGCTGGAAGAGTAGGGTGCAGGACAAAGTCAATGCCGGCTACTGTATGGTAACCCTGAGCACGTCAGTGTGGCTACGAGAAAGTGGCCGACCTGGCCCGACCTTGCTAGGAAAGTGGAGCCCACGTGCTGATGGCAGAAGAGAGGAGTGGACACAGTCAGGACAGCCTTGGTCTGATCAACTCCTGGGAGAGCGTCTGCTCCACCTGGGGGCCTGCGGAGACTCTGGACCTGGCTGCCTAGTTAATAGCACGCGTTATATTTGACCGTGTGGGCTCGGCGGTTGCCAGGAAGCGGAGCCTCATGCAGGACAGCGCCAGGCAGGGCCGTCCCTCTGAAGGCTAGAGTGTCCCAGGGCTCTGCTATGGGCCCCCTCTCTTTTCTCCCTTCACTCCCCTCCTTGGGCATTGCAAAGTCTTAGGGATTTGAATTCCATCTGAATGTTGATGGCATCCACACTCTCCCTGACATCCAGGTCACTGGCTCCCTTTCTCCATCCCAAATGCAACAGGAACAAAACCGAGTTCTTCATTCTTCCTTTCCCTGAGTTACTATGCTGCTTCTCTGTGAGCCTACCTGCCTCAAAAACATCTGCTCTGTTCTCCCAACTGTTCAGGACAGAAACCTTGGAGTTAAACTTTCTCTCTGTCTCTCTCTCTCACACACACACCCCATCGTCAGTTAGCAAATCCCCGTCACCAATACCAGACCCTTCAAAACATGTCCAGTACCTGCTGCTTCTCCCTGCCTGCTCTGCTACCACCCAAGTGCAGACCCCACGGTCTGTTAGTCAGGCCACTATGGCACCCTCCCCCTTGGTCTTCTGCTCTGTCCCTGTCCCTCCCCATCAACTCTTCTGCACCTGCCTTCTCCTGATCCCACCATGGTGCTGACCACGGCTCCCCCACCCGCACTGCCCGCCCTGCTGCGCGTCACCCTCCTGCTCGGGGCCTTGACCCTGTTTTCTGCACGTGGACCGCTCTTCCTCAGATAACTGCGGGCTCCCCTTCAGGTCCTACAATTCTTTCCTGAAGTGTCACGTCATCTGTGAGGCCTAGCCTGGCCCCCGGTCTATAGTCATGGCCCTCCCTTCCTTCTCTTCCTTTCTTTGCATTATCATAGCTATTATGCTATTGATTAATGTTCTTGTTTTTCTCTCTCCCCACTAGTGGAATATAATCTCCATGATAACAGGTATTTTTAATTGTTTTTGTTGCTGTTGTATCCCCCAATACCTAGAAAAGCACTCAGCATGCTATAGGTGCTCATTAAATATTTGTGGAATGAATGAATGAATGAACAAATGAGTGAAGAGATGGGTTCTCCCATTGTAGCCCTAGTCCAACTCCAGAGGCCCCCATTTCATACGTGTAATCTTCACACAGGGATCCAAGACTGTTTAAAGCCAGCTGCGTAAGGTCCGATCTTTCACCGAGATTGCTGCCAACACGATCAGAATGCACAAAGAAATCCTCCAATTAGACACATCTAGGAGAACTGTAGTTTAGAGTCCATCACTTGAAAATACAAGCTATGAGATTCATTTGGAAAGCAAACTGGGAGCAGAAGATGAAATGCGTTTCTTGAATTAGTTATACGACTCGCGGTCTACGGTTTCATTACTCGTGTTTGGGTTAATGCCGTGCTAAGCCTCCAGCGAGACCCTGAGAAGGGTTCGTTGGCTGGCTGGTGGTGGTGATTGACAGACAAACTCAGATAATAAAATAAATCAATTGTTTTCCCCATCCAACTCGCTTCTGTTCCAATCCTGAACTGTGTGGCTTTCTCATCAATGCTATATTGGGAGCTTCTGTGGCAATCCTCATCTATTTCAAATGCCTTTATTAAAACTAAAAAAAGAAAGCTAAGCAGATTTAACAGCTTAGAAAATATTGGGCAGGAAATAATATTAACATTTGTCAATATTTTCCATATTGCTTCTGAGAATTAATTTCTCGGGCTGACAAGAAGGACCATCATAATTATATTCAAATACAGCCAATTTGAAACCACGTTTTCCATAATGAAAGTCTGGCCCATGGCAAATTCATAACAACATATGTAGATGGATGTTAAAAAGGTGGTCAATTTGTAAAATAGCCTTTCCACTGTTTATCCAAATGGTCAGATGTCACATATTAACGAAATCGAGCACGTTTAGTCCAAGTTAATAATGAAAATCTTAGGTCTCTGGTTCGTCATAAAAGCCAGGATTCTATTTTTAGTCAGTCAGGCTATTAAAACTTTAAAAATGCAGTTGTTTAATTTATTAGGACTTGTTTCCCACTGGCTCCTTTGTAACAGAAAATCTGACCACTAAAAAGTAACAGTCAGCGGTGCTAATACATTTACATAAATAATTAAAAGTTCCACAGCAGAGTAGGCAATAAAAGGTATTGCCACCATAAACTTACAATGTTAGAACATCACTTTAATTAAAAATTACAAAGGCACCACTGTAAACAATTCATTTACATTTCAAGCTCTGTGTTTGTTGACTCAAGAAAGAAAAATCTTAACTCATTAAAAAACAACAACAAAAAAATCACCTCACCCCAAATCCTATTATCGAGGTCAGTAACCATATTTAATTATGATGAAGTGTTAATAATATATTTTCATAGATAGAGGCTCTTCCCTTAATTTCCCCAGGTAGAAATGTTATTATTTGGCCTTTAACTTCTGATTAAAATCTAAAAGGTGGGGGTCGCCTCAAATTAAACTCCTAAATCTGGTTTTGAAATCTGGTATTGAGGTTAGAAATCCTCCTTCCTCCCAATAAATGGTGAGTTACTATATATTTTGAACCCCTATGTTTCTGAGAATGCCAGTGATGACAAAATTGGCATCTCTACTTCCAAAGGTCTTAGAAGATACAGAATAAAATGTCCCATAGCCAGTCGACAATGATTTTTGCTCAATTTCCCATCATTTTTCATGATTTCCTTTGAATGGCTCCAATATTAGATTAAACAAGATGTTAAAGAAAAGGACTTGATGAATCACAGGAAGACCAGCAAAAATTGAAATGGGGCATTTTAACAAATCTTTTGGGGCTAAATTTCATTATTCCATGTTGCATTCTTTACCAGTTTGAACGTAGGCGTGATTCCACCATAGAGTTCAAAAGCAACCAAGGAGGAGGAGGAGGAGGAGGAAGAAGGAAATGACTTGTAAAAAGACAGAGCTCCAAAGAAATCAGGACAAAGCAGGTTGTAATTTTCAAAGAGATGAGTACTTAATTTGGATCTGATTCAGATATTCTGTGTTCAAAGAATAGGCTCAATTTGGATCAAGGCTTCAGAAGAAGAGGTGGCTGACAGAAATAGCTCTTTAATGTAACTTTCATAGACCTGAAAAGTTCACGGAGAGGCCTGTATGTCCTGCTAAGGTCTCTCTCCAGGGACTGGTTACCCCTCTTGGGACTGGTTTAAAACAAGGCCAAATGCAAATGTTTTCATGGCTGGTAGACATTAGTTAATGTTTGAATAGAAAATGATAATAATAATAATAATAACCTATGTCTGCTTATTCACAAAAATAATTGCATGCAGACATCTCCAACCTAGCGACATTAATCCATTCTGCACCCATTTACTGAGCACTTGCCATAGGCCAGCCCCACTGCTGGCTTCAGACTGACTGAAGACCTTTGAGCCCCTAAGAATTTTCTCTGTCTATGGTGGCCTCACCCCAAATCATATCCAACATACTAAAATGTACCCATATTGCAAATACATTTTTTCCTCTGAAATGTTTGAAATTACTTTTATACTTTTGCTTTTCGAATTATTTGGCTGTAAGAAATATTTCATTAGTAGTTGCCTATGATTTTTCTGGGGTCTACTTAGTCATTGTTGCAAGGTGAGCTCTACAAATGGTTTGCAAATGTAGAGACATGTTTGCAAATATTAAATTTAACCTGCTAAAGCTGTCGTGATGCTATGGACAGTTCATGGGTAGTAATTTCAAGTTTGCTGTTTTCTTTCTCTCAAATTTTGGAGGCGACAGCTTATGCATTCAGGTGCCTGACATTTTTGTAGGTCCCCAGAAAATTTGAAGGTCTTAGTGCTGGGCCAAAAGTGCTCAATTAATCAAATGGTCCTGAGGAGACCATGGTGGTTCATCAGGGCAGGAAATGAAGATGATTGTTACCCTCACGGAGCCCGAAGTCTAGTGGCAAGATTGTAAATTAAGTCAAGAATTAAGGAACAGGAAAGCATGATGGCGTTACATTAAGGGATGTTCAGAAAGCCCTAAGCCAGCATCAGAAATCGGCACAGTCGTGGCCAATGAAGCTCCGACTTCTCATCCTTTGTATTGACTCCACCCCTGGACACCTGCTTGCATGTTTTCCTTCCATAAACTGAGGCTCGGAGAGGTGATGCTTTCCTCATCAGTGAAAATGGAAACTAATAGTTTCTCATTTGCAGGGTGTTTGTGAGAATTCAATAAGACTGGTAACAGGGCTTTGGGTAAACTTCCACACAAAAATGTTAAGTATTTTCATCATAATACTAGCAGTATTATTATCATCATTCTCAAAATCCATGTCTCCAGGGGGTTGTGGAAATCTTGGCCTAGTTTGGTCTGGCACCTGAGTCCCAGGAGGCAGAGGCCTGTGCAAAGCACGGGGTAGCAGGGGTTCTTGGGGAATTCAGCAATCTGGTGACGAGCGAGATGGTCATGATGCTTGGAAGTAAGTAGTCTGTGTCACTGGGTCTTCCCCCTGAGCTGGAGACCGACCACTGGTTTTACTTCCCAAGGAAACTCCCTTCCTCTCTCCCTCTCTTTCTTCCTTCCTTGGGCATCATCATTTGCAGGATAAGTTCTTGCTTTTATGCCCATAAGCTCCTTAGGAGGCTGTAGATAGAGACCATTTCTTTTACCAGTGATCACACAGCAACTAGCACAGTGCCGGGCACTAAATAAATAGCATTAAATGAATGAATGGATAACTATAATCCTTGTGCTTTTTTCTAGCAGAAGACTTTAGTAACACAATTACCTGTTATTTTGATTCTGCAAAAATCTAATATCATAGGATATTTTTGCCTTTTAAAATTTACCCTGTAGTTTTTTTTTCTTTTATTAAATAAAATTGTTCAGTTTACAAAGGTGTTCGTGGCAGAAACTGCTAGTTTCCTCACAATATCCATTTTCCCTTTTTTCTGTAGTAAAGTACCTTGGTTTTAAAAGCTGAGCACATTGCTTCCCAAATAACCATATTTCCCACTATCCCTTGCAGCTAGGCATGGCCATGTGACTAGTTTTAGCCAATGAGATTTAAACAGAAATGTGGTTGACTTCCAGGAAGTCTCCTTTAAAGACAGGAAGCATCTCCCTTCTTCCCCTTTCACCTTTCCTACTGTCTGGAATGAAGATGTATAGGTTGGAGCACTAGCAACTATAATAGACTGTGAGAAAGAAGATGCTAGCCTAGAAGTGGTAGAATGGTAAGCAAGAAAAACCCTGGGCTCCTGACAGCTGGACTGATGTGCCTGCTCTAGACTTATTTTACGTGAGAAAAAATTCAACTTCTGTCTCCTCTGAGCCACTGCCATTTTCAATTTTCCTGTTATATTCAGCCAAACTTAGTCCCCACAGATAAAGTGCTTGACACACACTTGCAGGGCTCCCGGGATGAACGACCCTTTCCAAAAAATATGTTGAATAGTGATATGAAATTTTACATGGGTAGGAACAATATATTTTCTCAATACATATCTCATACATTCCATGCGTAAGAGACATCTCTGCTGCAGAACTGTTTGCTACAGTCCCTGGAGAAGAAGAGTTCTGCCTGAAAAATGTTTAGAATGTTAGGAATTGTTACTTGGTTGCCTCAACAGAATCCCCTGATTGTTGAGAGAATGAAATGAGTCCTCCCAGACTATCCAAAATGACTTAGCTGCCAGCTGCGTCCCCAACGTAACCAAACCAAGGACTCTGGTGGAAGGCTAGTCCCATTAGTTATTTCACTGTTGGAGAGTAAATTGAGTAAATGTGGTCATTTCCACTTTAGCATAATTATCCCTGAGCCACTCTTTCCAATGACAAGTAAGTTAGTCAACAAGTTCAATGTGGGAACCAGCTCTGCTTGAGAACATGTCTATATGTACATGATCTTGGAGCCCAAGGACTTTCTAACCATGACATCTATTTAGACAAAGAAAAATATAAATTTGACTGCCTAGATATCAAAACAAAGAATTCTGTATATTTCCAAAAGCATTAGGGCCGGGTGCGGTGGCTCACGCCTGTAATCCAGCACTCTGGGAAGCCGAGGCGGGAGGATCACTTGAGGTCAGGGGTTCAAGATCAGCCTGAGCAAGAGTAAGACCCCATCTCTACCAAAAATAGAAAAAATTAGCCAGGTGTGGTGGTGAGTGCCTATAGTTCCAGCTACTTGGGAGGCTGAGGCAAGAGGATCTCTAGAGCCCAGGAGTTTGAGGTTGCAGTGAGCTATGATGATGCCACTGCATTCTACCCAGGGTGATAGAGTGAGACTCTTTCTCAAAAAAAAAAAAAAAAAAAGCATTAACAATATACAAGCAAACTATTTTCAAGGACTTATCTTTAGAAAAATTAATGATGCATTAAACAATTTAGCTACAAGCATGTCCAGGAAGTTTTCTAAAAAATATTGCAAACAAGAGAAGACAATGTAGCCAACAAGAGAATGAATAAATAAATGAATACATCCATGTAATAGAATAATAGCATACTGTTCAGTGATTAAAAATAATGGCTATTTCTTGCCATGGAAAGCCGTTTACCCATATACTAGGAAGTAAAAATGGCAGATTCCAAAACAGGATGGATGATTCCAGCCAATTGTGGCAATTAAAAAGAAAATTCTCGCAGACGTGATCGAAGGAGATAGACCCAAGTTGTTAAAAGGGGATTTTCTTGGTCTAGGATGATTAGGGATATTCTATCATCTTCTTTATTCTTACCTGCCTTTTCAAAAGTTTCCTCCATGAACTATCTTAACTTTATAATAAGGATAAGAAGATAAAAGTCATTAGAAAGAAGAATTTCATCTGTCACTAGACCATTGCTGTCTGTTTTGATTAGGCAAAGAGCACAACGTGATGGGCTTTTTAACAAGTCTTAATAACTCGGGCTTTTCAGTGCGAATATTCGCTCTGATGCCTGGACATCGCCTGTCTCTGGAATTACAGGTTTCTCAGAGATCAAGGCGCCTTCTGCTGACTTGAATATTCCCTGCTGAGAAGAGAGAGTGTCTAGCGGTGGCCAGCAGGGAATCTGCACTTCCTCCCACGAGACAGGACACAGGGCAGGACCAGGACTTAGCTACAAGCATGTTCCCAAGTTGTGGAGGGGTTCAAGGCAGGGAGGCGGCTTCCCATTTTGACCACAGAAGGAGCCCGTTCAGGGAGGGGGTGAGAGTGATGCTAGGACAGGCAAGACCTGAGCGAGGTTCTCAGGGTCCTGGTCCCATGGAGCGTCTCTCACTGTGGCTTTCAGTTCTGGGGGCTGGTTAGTCATGTGAGCCGAGGTGGAGTCACTGCAGCTGAGTCACGGGCACGGTGAACAGATAGAGATGGTGGGCGGAAGAGACAGAGAGAAAGAGAAAGGGGGAGGAGGAAGAGGAAGAGGAGGAGGAAAAGAAAAAGATATTAGAGATGCTAAAATGTCATTGGGAGATGCCTGATTCCTGTTTTGTGGGAGGAGGAGGAGGAGGAGGGGGAAGGGGAGGATGGGAAGGGGAGGGGGAGGGTGAGGAGAAGGAAGAGAAGGAAGAGGAGGAAGAGGAGGAGGAGCTCTCCTTGAGATAAAAATATGTCAAAGAGTTCCCAGAGTGAAGTTGCTTTTTCTTCCAATGCCTGTTCCCTAAAGAATCATTAAAAGAACAACAATAGCAACACAACTCACAAGGTCATCGCATCTGCCTGAGATTTCAGGGGAGCCAATTCTAGATTATTAGAAAACCGCCTCCCAGCCCGGCCCGCTCCCGCTCTGCACACACAGCCCTCAGGGACAGCACTGCTCCGCGCACAGGATCAAAGCCTGCAAATAATTAATGAGTCTTCTCTTCCCAAAGAGTTCCTGTGACAACTGACAATAGCTCGGCCTGTCAGTGATGTTTTCCCTGCTTTATATGAGCTCAGAACCAGCACCAGGAGAGGAGAGGGATGGGGGGTGGGGGGAGGAGGCCCAGGCAGTGCCAGGCTGAGAAAGGGGCACTTGCTGGGGACTCTGGTCACCAGTAGGAAGGAATCAGGCCAGAGAAACGTGTGACACACACACACACACACACACACACACACACGCATTTCCTTTGCTCCAAGGCTGGGAGAGGGATGAGCCCGGCCATTGCTCGGCCAGGCCTATTTGTAGATGCGAGAACTTTCAGGCACTGCAGCCGCAGAGAAACACAGCGGCTCCTTTTACTGAGGGGTTCACAAGACAGGACTCGGTTCCAGCAGCCCTCTGTGGCTCCTGGTCACTCAGCTTCCGTCCCCGCCTCCTGGAAAGAGCCTCTGCATTTCCTTGGGTAATAGCCCCTGCAAGTCCTCAGGGTGGGACCCTGGGGGCCACGGTGAGCCCAGGCCCCAGGACTGGCATAATCTATCCTCCCGCTGCTCTGTTTGGTTCAGAGATGCGTGCTCAGGTTGGCGCAGTGAGACCCAAACCTAGACGGTTTGGCTGGATGGTTAAGGACATCTCTTTCTGCTGGTGGGTCGAGGACTGGCGTTGCCGGGGCCTGTTCCCTCCAGACACGTACAGATGTGGCTGCGGGTGAAGCAGAGCCAGGAGGTGGCGAGAGAGCCTGGTCTGAATCGCACCGTGCTGGAGGCCCCAGGCCCCACTGACTTTTCAATCAAGTGGGTGAGTCCATGCGTTCTCTGAGTTGGGCCCTGGTCACTTGTGACTGATCAGACTTGCACAGAAACACGAGGATCTTCAGAACGTTCTCCCCACAAGTCTCCCCTCTGCTAACCCGCAGGCTGCTTTCCCTGGCCTCCTCCTCCTCTCACACCAGGTAGGATGGGAACCCCTGCTCCCAGGCCTAGTGACTGGGACTTAGATCTCCACGGCTCACGTCCTGGCCTCACTGTCCCTTAATGTCTTGGCTCTCCCTGTCAACCCCACCCAGCAGGCTGGGGTTCTGTCCTTGACTCAGTTTCCCCAGGACTGGTTCCAGCAGCCCCATCTGGAAACGTCATCTTGGTTGACCATCAGTTGAGATGTCCTGAGCTGGGAGGCTCATGACTCAAGTTCTAGCACAGCAGACCCACCCCGGGGAACGTGGCCCGTGGGCCAAGTGATGCGAGAATGGAAAAGGACCTGAGCTGGCTTACTCCCCCAGGAGATCCTGAAGTGCCAGCCTGCCTGTTCTTGTCACCTAGGGCTGGAGGATGCCCTAGTTCCTGTGCTATCTCAAACTGGTTCTTCAGACATTTCTCCATCCTGTAAATTATCCATAGAATCCTTCAATTTCCCTTTAGCCTAAGTCAGCCAGGGCTGGTCTTAATCTAACAACTCAGACTGACCCACCTCTGTCTACTGTCTGTCCCAGCCCAGTAGGACCTTTAGCTCTGGGTCCCAGACCCCTCCACCGGCCCCTCCCCCAAACTTTAACCCTTTGGTGCCTGGCAGCATCCCAAGTTGTGAGAGCAATGGCAAGAGTCCCAGGCTCAGCAAAATCAACTCCATTTCAATCCATTTTATCCCCACCCAGGAGCTGCCTGCTTCTCCCTTTCTACCTCCTATTGTAGAAATACAGAACGACAGCTAAGCTCCCCTGAATTTGTCCAACTACCTTGTAGTCTGTTAAGCTACTGGTTTTCCCATGTATTTCCCAAAGGAAAGCTTTCTCTTTGATGTTTAAATTGCATGTTTCCTTTGCCAGATACCGAGCAAGGGAAAAAAAGGAGAAAAGAAAAAAAAATATTTCAGATGTACCTTATTATAGGATTTGGTATTATTTTATACTTTTATCTAGTTCATCCGGCATTTCGGAAAGTTTAGTTGTAAAAAGAAATTCACTTTTGGGATTGGAAAATAAACTAAATAACTTTCCCTTTTTCTCCACGGTAAAGTGGCTGACTCGGAGACTGCCACATTTTCAGGTGTTTCAAATCAGGAAAATAAGGCACATGTTTTATTATAAGTGTGTCTAATACTTGATTATTTGTACCTCATATGAAAAGATCAGTTTTCAAAGAGAAAGATTAATAACTTACTTTTGCAGAGAAAGGCGTGCGTTTGGCTCTGCATGCTGATTTAAGTTTATTCCGAACGGCGCACTGATGAGGGTATCTTGCGTTCACCAGCATTAGATGCACCCCAGGTAATGACCATTTAATTAAATCTCATTATGAAAATACCTTCTATCTGAGCACTGGGCAGAGCTTAAGAAATGAAGATACAAATTTCTGATTTCTGATGGCATTTGTTTTCTCTTGCCTGTCATTCATCAGGTGAAACTCTGGACCCCGTTGGTCCACTTCTAAGCGCTGGGCAATGTCTCTGCTCCTTCCCCTCTGCTGGCTCAGAGCCAACTAGCACTGGGGAGGAGCAGGGACTTTGCAGATCGCCCTCTTTCCACCCTGATTCCTCTGCCACCAAGCTGGGCTGCCTTGAGCAAGTTATTGAACCTCTCTGAATTCGCAATACCTTTATCTATAAATGGAGTCAGCCCACACCTTTGTCACAGTGCTGTGGACATGATAAGGTAGGTCAAGTTTCTGAGATTCAGGAGGCCATCCACAGTGGCTCCTTCTCTTTCCCTCCGTGGACTGCGCTGGTCACAGCCCGAAGCCACCCTCCTCCCAGGCTGGAGTTGGGTAGGAGAGCACTGTCCCCCCTGCAGAGAGCCTGGTCCCCTGCAGCCCTCAGCCACCAATTCTCCCTTATGATACTTCCTCCCATTTGCTCAGATAGCGAACAAGTTTAATTTAATGGTATCTGCTCTTGACAAGCAGCTTCTGCATCCGGAAAGGAGAAGCAATTCCTAACCCCCTCCTGCCTGTGGTTCCGGAGCAATCGCCTACCTGATGGTTTGATGCTGCAGGGAATCGGGGTCCGTGGCGTTCAGGGTCAACAGCACGCTGCCCACGGAGATATTCTCCCGCCTGGTCACCATCATGGGGTCCGGATAGAAGACTGGACCCTCATTGACATCCAGGACGGTGATGTGGACGGTCGCCGTGGAGCTGGGGCCGTAGGAGACATCGGGTACCAGTGGGTCCTCGTTTTCCACTTTGATCAGCAGGGTGTGGAAGGCAGAAATCTCATAGTCCAGAGGCTGGAAAGCAGACAGAGCGATTTAGGGTGTGCACGTGCCACTAAGGCAGACAGTTTTGCACAAAGTTCCTCTGACGTCCCACGAGCAATGTGGAATGGACTATGCCTTATGGAATTTGAGGTCCTTTTAAAGAAAAAGAATATGAAACATGCAAATGAAAAATTACGTATGGATGTTTCTGATTTTTTTTTGGATTGAGAAACAAGTGACAACACATGACTTGGACCTTAGTGATCCAGGTTCCTCCCTCTGAGACCTCTTTAGACAACTCACTGGCCACACCGACACTGAAAGTCTCGCTGCCTATAACCTCACACCTCCCAGTACTCATGGGGGCCGGGAAATGAGAGGCCCTGAAGCCCAAGCTTCGCTGTCTTCGTGGTAAGATAATCCTACCTCTGTTAAAACGGGAGAGCAAATAGAACAGGCAATCCGAGGTTACGTTTTCAATGTTTCTCATTCACTTGCTGTGAAATCTAAAGGGCTTTACATCACTTTAGTGTGTAATGTCTCCTGGCTCAGGTGTGATGTAGGAAAAAGTCTCATGTAGCTGAGAGTCTAAGAACATGGGGTTAGGCTGCTGGGCCGTTCCCCATTTGAGGGCATTTGAAAATGTATAGGGGCATTTTCAATAGTCACCATGACTTGGGGGCTCTACAGCCATTTGCTGGGCAGGGGACAGCAATGCAAGACAGTGCTCCGGACAGTCCCACACAACAGCAGATTGTCCTGCCCCAGTGCCAATGGACAGCCCCAATGAGGGCCACTCTAGATGATTCTGCAAAGGGGGCTGACCGTACCCACCTCCCCCTAGCCAGTGTGTGTACAAAATCAGATGATGCCAAGGAAACCCCATTACAAACATTATTAACATGGTGGTCCTGCCCACTGAGCGTCACTCTTTCCAAACCATCAGAGCCACACCATGCAGTGAGAGTGAGGTTTCCCAGAGCAGGGCTCCTGTCGCCGGGGTGCACAGCAAGACATTTAGGTAGGATGAGGGCAGACTTCTTATTTCCATAGTTACTATCTTTCCTAATGTTTACTAGGAAAAACAAGTAGCTAACTCATCCGACCCACGACATGATGAATACTCTTGCGAGGAGGGCAAGACGAAGTGAGTCAAGGGATTTGATTTACACTCAACTAAAAGTAAGCAAACAACAGCTGTACAGGTTGCAACAGATACGGAAAGCTGGGAGCAGAGGTGAGGATGTTCGAAACTGGGGAAGGAGCTACGCAGGCGCAGAGTTGGGAAACAGAGTCCAGCAGGTTGAGTCAGTGACTTGAGGCAAATTACTTTTCACAATAATTACAGCTGACTCGGACACAGCGCTAAGCACTCCACACATGGGGAGGATCACATGCGTGTGAACACACACATACACACACACACACACACACACACACGGTGCTTTCTGGTTGTAACTGGACTTCCTCGCTTCCCCTAGAGCAACTCCCAGCAGGGTTAGTATTAGAGTTAACAGATGCAAAGCTGTTGGTGCCTAGCAGCTGCCCAGTTACATTTTGGTTTCGTTCCTGTAAGACAAGAATAATCTACCATTCCATCCTTCTTTCTGTGGATTCTAATAACAGATCTCTGCCCATCTCGAGGGATGACCGAGATACGCAACCTCAGTGCAGTAGATTTCAAACTTTGCTGAACTTTCCTTGCCAGGCTTGGAACACACAGCTATTTGTCTCGATTAGGATATCGAAGGGGGCAGAAACCTTTGGCTTGCTGAGTCGCGAGAGCATTGAAGGCCAGTCTCCCGCACAGGACTGAGACACAGAGCGCCCCAGGCCCCTGAGACCCAACTCCACCCCACGCAGGCACCAATCATAAGCTGGGCCTAGTGTGGTCTGGCACCTGAGTCCCAGAAGGCGGAGGCCTGTGCAAAGCAGGAAATGATGGAGTTTCTGGGGAATTCAGCAATCTTATGACAAGTGAGGTGGTATCGATGCTTGGAAGTAAGCAATTTGTGTCACTCAGCTCTTTCTCCTCAGCTGGGGACTGCTGGTTCTACTTCCCAGGGAAACAATTTATTTCCTTCCCACCTCCCTTCCTCCTTCTTTCCTCCCTCCCTTACTCCCTCCCTCCCTTGTCTCTTCCTCCCTTCCTTCCTTCCTTATCATCATTTGCAGCAAATATTCTTGCTCTTATGCCCACAAGCTCCCTGAGAGGCTGTGCACAGAGACCATCTCTTTCACCAGTGATCACACAGCGACTAGCACGGGGCCAGGCCCACAGTGGGCTCTAAATCAACACCACTGAATGCATGAATGAGTGAATGAGTGGATAACTACGATCCTTTTGCATTTTTCTAGCACTAGTCTTCACAACACAATTAATTATATATTATTTTGATTATGTAAAAATCTAATATCATTGTATATTTTTATCTTTTAAAATGTATCCTACCATTTTTTATTAAACAGAAAGACAGAGGGGAGAGGGATGAAGTCGTGGCCCTGCAGTCACTGTGGGGCCAGAAGGTCAGCGCCCCTCCCAGAGTCTCAGCTTTCTCTTCAATAACATCCTAGTGCAGAGGAGTGCTGTAAAGATCAGAGGACGTGATGAATGTGGAAGGTTCCCTCGGAGCTGGGCCCAGTGTCAATACCAATAATGAGAAGCTACTAAGGTGGTGAGGAAGAGGAATGTGGGATTGAAACCGCTGGGAGAGCCACTGCCCCTGCATGAGTTCTTTTGCTGTGTTCCCAGGCTGACACTCCCTGGAAGGAAAACAGGCTTCCCTGGAGGAACTGAGCCCTGAGCAATGCCACAGAGAGGGGAGGAGAGAGAGAGGGAGAGACAGAGAGAGCGCGTGTGCGAGCGTGCAAGTGCCACCAACACGAGGCTGGGCTTTGTAGGGAGCAGAGCCTCTCTCGCGTGCATTTCCATTTGCACAAAGTGGGATTTAATAATTCAAGTTGTAGGATGCCAAGGGCCAGACCACCAGAGTTGGTGAGACGTGGGTCTCCCCTCCTAGTCCCTTCCGCAGGTTGTACATTGGATTAAGACGCCCTCCATGATCTCGGCTCACAACCTTATTAATGTGCTTTGTCTGTGGCTGGGCCTCTGTGTCAGCCATGGGAGGAAATTGAAAATGCTCTTGATGGAAGCTACAAAGATGCAATTCAACTAATATTTTTTCAAGTGTCAAGAGAGGATGTGGATCATTGTCCTGGAAAATTCAAAGGCTGGAAAAGCTGTCCCGCATGGGAAGGGTGGAGGATGGGGCATTTGTTAGCTGGAAGAGGGAAGATTCAGATGGATTCAGTAGCAATTTTTAAGCCTGTGACAGGTTTGGGGAACAAGGGTGCTTTCGGGATGCTTCCTTCTTTGAGGACAGAAGAGAAAATAGACTTAAAAGGCAGGGTTGATTATAGTCAGCTGAAACAAGAACCTTTTGACAGTTTTGGAATAGGTTTACAAAGCAACTACGGGTGTTTCTGACTCGGAGGTTTTAAAGATGAAACAGGTACTTGTTTGCCAGAGCCACTGGGATTCGGTCCTGTTGGGAGACAGGACTTTGTTGGACACCAGCACACGCCTGAGACTCCAGCTGGTTCTTCAGTACCCGGGCTCCAGCTGGCCGGGGAAGTGCTTGGCTATTTGTGGTCCCAGCCCCCCTTAGCCCTTCCCCACCTCTTACTATAGAGGTCAAAGGCCAGATTCAGACTTTCTCAGTTTTCCTTCAAGTTAAGGGTGAACATGTGTCATTGGCCAATGAGACATCATGAGAAATTGGCTGAGTGACCCTTGGAAAAGATATTTCCTTCCCTGCTAAGAGGAGAGGGGCACATGAAAGCACTTTCTCTCACTTGTCTGGTTGCCTCCTTATTTCCCGTCTTCGGGCACAGCAGTGGGAGGACATGATGCCTGGGGCTTTGGCAGCTATTTTATGTCTAAGAGACAAAAGCCAAAAGCACCTGAGGTGCCCTGTGCTGGCTCTCTGACCCCTGGACCTGTCGGCCAATCTTGGACTGGCCTACCTTCATCTAGTTATCAAAATTCTTAAATTCTCTTTATTACTGACGCCACTATCAGGCTGGCGTCCTGTTACTTGCAGCTGAAAGCATTCCTAACGGAGGCCCTGGGTGGCTGGCACCATGGACAGCACCAGAGAGCATGGCCGGGCTCCCCCTCTAGAAGGCTGCCTGGGGCTTTGCCTCACATGTGCTGAGAGGCGGGGAGAGCTCAGGGCTCTTCCTATGGATTCATGTGGCCAAAGGGAGGAGGAGTCTGCACCCCAATTCTGAAGCAAAGGGAGTCTGCTCACTAGCAAAACTGAAGCCCAGTGAGTGTCCCAGCCTCGGTGGGCACCTCCTCCCCAGCGGTTTGCAGAGAGGCAGATGTGCTGGTGGAAATAGCCTCTCCTAAGGCCGTGCTGCTCTACAAGAGCTGTGTCTGGTGAACACGTAACCACCTGGTGTACCTCCCCTTCACGTTCTGCCCCAGCAGGTCTGGGGCGGGCCCAGGGATTGGCATCTTAACTAGCACTCCAGATAATTATTATATATGCTAATATTTGAAAGCCATGGCACTGTGGACTGACACGGGAATGTGGGGAAAGGAGAATGGCTTCTTCCTGCAGATCTAGTTTTGCCTTTGTCTTACTTTGCTCAAGCTGCAGCAAACGCATGTGGGGGAACACCGAGAACCGAGCTGCTCCGGGATTCACGATGGAGACGTATATTTACCGAGTTTTACCTTCAAGCCACAGGTCTGGAAAATTGCCTGACAGTTTTACAGACTTAGGACTAGCCACAGAGGACAGTCCGTGGCTGTGCTAGTTCACGACTTCTACAGCCACAGAAGTGCAGCCGTGGATGCACAGGGCCATTTGTCAGGCCAGGGGCTCCTGACGACTTTGCTATCGCCTATGCTATTGGGGAAGAGGAACCGGGAGATCCAGAGGCTAAAAGGGGACAGGGCTGGAGAGAAACCCAGACCTCTTGTCCTTTAGAACATGCTGGAAGCGTCTCTGAGATCTGCCGTTCTCTACCGCTCTGGGTCCGGCCCCTGGGTGTTGTGGAACTTTGTTGGCATGGGTGTTTGTATATCTCCACGGTAGGATGAATAATGACTCCCTAATATGTCAACATCTGAGTCCCTGGACCCTGGGAATATGTAACCTGACATGGCAAAAAGGACTTTGTAGATGTGATTGAGTTAGAGACCTTGAAAGAGGAGGTTATCCTGGATTAGCGGCAGGTCCAGTGGACTCACAGGGTCCAGATGAGAGGTAGCAGGGAGGCCCAGCGAGGAAGTGGGAGGTATGATGATGGGAGCAGAGGGCCGGAGTCATAGAGGGGCTGGCAGATGCTGCACTGCTGGCTTTGAAGGTGGAGGAAGGGGCCACAAGCCAAGCAATGCAGGAAGCTTCAAGAAGCTGGAAAAAGCAAGGAAACAGATTTTCCCCTAGAGACCCCAGAAGGAACAGTCCTGCTGATACCTGGATTGTAGCCCAGTGAGACTCAGAATAGACGTCTAACCTGCAGAATTAGAAGATAATAAATTCATGTTTTTTCCCCCAGCCACTACATCTGTGGTAATTTGTTATAGCAGCCATGGAAAGCTGACACAGGCTGCAAGTGCCAGTCTGTGTTCTAAATGTATTACTTCTCGGCTCACGAAACCCTCACGACAACTGCCATGGGCTGGATGCTTTCGTCCCTCCAAATTCATGTGTTGAAATCATAGCCCTCAATGTGAGGGCACTGGGAGGTGACTGATTAGGTACGGGCCTCATGAATAAGACTAGTGACCCTGTAAAAGAGATTCCAGAGAGTTGCCTTGCCCCTTCCACCATGTGAGGGTAGAGCGAGAAGATGGACATCTGTGAAAACATTAGCCCTCACCAGACTGCGAATCTGCCAGCACTCGATCTTGGACTTCCCAACCTCCAGACCCGTGAGCAATGAATGTCTATTGTCTATAAGCCACCCGGGCTATAGTACTCTGTTATATTAATAACATGTTGTCGTAATGGATTACGACAACAACCCTAACAGGTATGTTATACTATCATTCTCATTGTACAGATGAGGAAACTGAGGCACAGAAAACATAGTTCAGGATCTTGGCCAAGGGCACACAGGGAGTATGTAGCAATCTTCCCGCTCTGCCCACTGCTACTATTACTAGAAATACGAGGGCTCCCTGCTTTTGAGGCAAACGGCTTCATGCACTAGAAATGAAATGTGTTCCAGTGACGGCCCTGGTCTCTGGCAGAAACTCTCCCCAGAACTTCCCAGACGGTGTGGGACTGTGTGAGATGCCTTCCTCCAGGACACCAGGACCACCTGGACCACCTCTTCTGTGCCGCCATCCCCCACCCGATATATTTGAATTAGCACAAGCTTCACACTTATGGTCACATTTCTCCCTAGTTCCACACACAGCCAGAGGGAGGGTCAGCGTGTTGGCTAGCAAGGCTCACAGAGGGTTTCCCACTAAGAATTATTTTGTGTGTGTTTTGCAGAGAATAATTGAGAGTCTGCTAAGAAAGATTAAGAAGAAATGTAATAGTCCCCATTCTGAGCATAGATCTTAAAAAAAAATAAACAAAAAACTTCACATATCCCATTTTGGTAGATCTTTTGATAATCGATTAGTAGATGTGTGAAGAATTTCATTTAAAACTTAAGTTTGGTTTTCTTAAAGTTACATATAAGTTTGAGATTTTTAGAATCTGTAAAATAGGTTCACTTTAAGGCTGCTGGTTTATGCTGCTGAGGATACCTTTAAGCCCTGAGCCTTTTCCTTTGTTAATTCTCAAAGGAAGAGAAGAGGAGAATTTCTCCATGACCTTCTAAACTCAGTGACTCCATGACCCCCCCGTGCCCACATGAGGAGAAAGGAGTCGGGGGAAGCGCCCTTACTTTGACGACGGAAAGCATCCCCTCGTTGGTCTGAGGGTTGGTGTGGATCTCGAAGCTCTGCCCTGGGTTTCCGTTGATGATGGTGTAGGCAGCCCTCCATGCACCCGTGGTGGGGTCGTCCTTGTCTTCGACTGTCAAATTGACAATAACTCCCACGGCTCCTTCCTCCACCGTGGCTTGAAACTGCAAACAAAGCAAACGGTAACTGTCACTCTTTTGAAAAACCATAGCAAAGACCATTTACTACATGCTTTGTATTGGAGACCTTACACACATCATCTTACTTAATGATGAATAATAACATAGGAGGATTATGGCCTGGAACATGCTTCACTCCACCTCTCAGCTTTCCTTGAACTTAGTTGGGTCTGAGAGACTGGTTTCTCTCCTACAGAACCTGGGCAGGGCAGGAATGATGTTCGCTGGGCTGGGCTGGGCTGCATGGGGGTGGGAGGGCTAGGAGACTGTGCCTCCTCCCTGCCCTCCTTCGCCCCCTGCCTACCAGAATGCAGAGTGCCACAGGACTGGAGGGAAGTGGGGTCACAACGCAGAAGGAGCTTGGGTGCCCAAGTCACTATATGCAAGGGTGGCTGAGAACACCAGCCCTGAACTACAAGTGAGTGGGAAACAAACTTCAATTGCATTCAAGCCATTTTGGTTTGCATTAGTCCTTGCAGCCTTGCCTGCCCTAAACAGCAAGATGAGTGGGGCGCTAGGACTCGTAGGTGGGGGGACTGGGGTCTGAAGCACAGTGTTTGACCCCAGAGCCTCTGCTAGACCCGGCCATCTTTCCTAATGGAGAAAACCAATCCCATTCTTCCCACGCTTTGTCCTAATAGGACCTTAAAAATCACTTTCTAAGGAATCACATAAATCAATTGTTTGGAGGCTTATTGTACCTGTGTTTTTATTGTAATACATCTCAAATACTTGTTGAAAGTAGGTGGGGTGAAAATAAATCAATAAATGAAAAATCATTTTTCCCATAGATAGAGAATTTCATGAGTTATCATTAGCACATTCCTTTGAGCTGGAAGCATAAAGTATTGTTTTGGTGCTCACCTCTGACACACTACAGGTGAACAGTAATCTGTTTGCAAATATTTTATAAACAAGTAATACCAATAAGCTGACAAGAAGAAGAAATATCTTGGAATTTCAATTAGTAGGAAAGTGAATCTAGAGACAGGCAGATGATGTCAAAAAGCCCTTGTGTTCAAAGAGAAGTAATTTGAGAAATGAGGTTTCAAAAGCAGTGGCTGATTAATTGACTTGCAAATCATTAATCATAAGCCTTAATCCCAATGCCTCGCAGGGGAGGGGGTGGGGACAGGAGCTAATTTGTCTCTTGCACCTCGGCAAACCCGGGCGAGTTGCTTGCCTTTCATAAAAGGAGTGCTGGAAACGTCTTAGAAGCAGCACGGAGGATGGAAAATAGCTGGAATGAGGAGGGATATCGAGGATGCTGTCCCATGGAGACAGCTCCAGGGGGCAATTTAAATAAGGTCTACCACTCCTATCTTTGATCTTTCCCTCTTCTCACAAAAATCATAGAATTTTCGAGCTGGAAAACTAGACCAGTGCTTCTCAGGCTTGTCTGCACATTAGAATCCCCTAGGGGGCTTTGGAAAAAAACGCTGAGTGTTATTCCACCGATGATGAGGCCTAGGATTCAATATTTTCTTAACCTGCCTGGATAATCCCGACATGCAGTCTGGAGTGAGAATCAGATGGACTGCAAGTCTAAGGATGGCAGGTGGCTGTCAGCAAGAGTGAGGTGGCCTTAGCTGGGGCCCAAGGGCCTGCATCTGGGTTCAAGAGGAAGGAGAGCTGTGACCAGCTGTCCGCGGCACATCCAGGAGGTGGCCATAGGGACACATGTGCGATCTAGTCCCTGCAGATTATAGAAGACGATGACTGCACAGAAAAGGAAGGAAGGAAGGGTCTTGTCCAGCATCGTTTAGTGACCAAAGCTCAGACTCAAGATCACTGCATCTCAGTGATCTCTGCTCCCAACCAGTTCTGCCACTTGTGCCCACCTCAGACCCCCTTCGCTTAGGCCAGTCCTTTGCCCCTGCTGTGGTCTAGAGCCAGAGGGCTGGTTCTCTGTCCCTACTGATCACAGGAGACATCAGCTCATAACCTGTCCTTGTGGCTCTTCTGACACCTGTACCTTAGGAAACCAGGTAGTCAATTTCATGGGCGTGGAGTGTGCTAAGACTAGAGGATGCTGGGAGCCACCTGTCAGGTGGAAATGCAGTTACGTCCAGTACATACATGAGAAGGTGCTTTGTCAAAGCAGACAAGCACCACATTGCCAAGAAGAAAACACTATAATAAATCATGATTTGAGGAAGCTGGAGGTGTTACGTGCATCTGCCTTGTTCATGACTTTATCTCCAGCCCCTCGAGTGCCGCTGGGTACATAGAAGGGACTCAGTAGAAATTCGTTGAATGAATGAATGGTCTTAAATATAGGAAGTGGGATCTGACAGCAGAGGGGAAAGCTGGGAGAGAATGTGAATGGATAAAGCCATACAGGAGCAAGACTATGAGGGACTGACACATTGACTGGTGCTCGATTCTGCCACTTGCCTGGGTGCACAGGAGGGCAGGGATGGACTGATCTCCCTTGTGCTCCAGCAGAGTTGCATGGTAACATTTGTCAACCCTAGGCATTTTTGCCTTTACTGGCCCCTCCTACCATAATAGATTTTTATAGTCTTTAAAAATTTTATTTTTATGATGTGAGGAAAAGAATTAAAAATTTCTCTTACCCTAAAAGTTCTTTTTTACTCCCTTCTGATTTTAGGGTCCTAACACTGTGCCAATAGTGCCTGATGGATAAGTCAGCCCTGATCCTCAGTACATAGCACCATGTGCAACTCATAACCAGATCAAAAGATCTGGTGGATGGATGGATGGGTGGATGGATGAATTAATCAACATTTAAGCTATGTCTAAGTGAGACAAGCCTATACAGCTTCTCTCATGGCACTGAAATTTTCATGTCTACAGAACCTACCAAAGGGGCTGGCATAGGATACCTTTTTAGTGTATGACCAATGAATCCAAGTAGAATGGGAAGGTGGTGATGTTCTAGGAATTCTCAAAAGTATGTATTGTGGCCTCATATGTCCTTAGATGTAGCAGTGGGTCCACAGCCACATTTACCTGCTATCTATCTATCCATCCATCCATCTACCTATCCATCCATCCATTTGTCCATCCATCCAATGATCCATCCATCCATCAAGGAAACACTAGTAAACAAAACAGACATGGTATGTTTTCTCATGGAAATTCCAGGCTAGAAGGAGAGGCAGATATCAGATAAATGTATAATTATAAAAATGTGTTACCTGCTAGGACAGAAATCACATAGTTCTCGGGGAGTCGGTAGCAGTGCGTGTGTGTGTGTGGGGCTACCTGCGTCAGTCCGGGGAAGATCATCAGGGAGAAAGGCCTTGAATACTGACAGAAGAGGAGGCCCTGGCGAGGTGGAGAAGGAAAGGGCACTCCCGGTACCTGAAGAGCATCAAGAAAGGCCAGGTGGCACAGGGAGGACCAGGTGCATGTGAGGAACAAAAGGAAGCTGGGTGTGGCTGGAACGCAGGCGGGGCCGGGGAGAACGGTTTGACATTGGACTTCAGAGGTGGACAGAGTCAGACTGTGCAGGGCCTTGCGGGCCATGGAAAGGCATTTGGAATTTATTTATTTATTTTTTTCCTTTTATTTCATCATATAATGGGGGTACAAAT
>VBSM01000949.1:20736524-20780563 GCA_008086735.1 Cheirogaleus medius | reverse complement strand
ACTAATATGCAGTCCCACCAGCAGTGTAAGAGAGTTCCTGTCTCTCCACATCCTGGAATTTATTTTGAAAGCAAAATGGAGTCTAATCAAGGAATTGGGTTATGTTTAAATCTACTCCTGAGAGAATTCAGAAAAAAAAATCTTTAAATATAGAAAACATTCAACACAATTATTATAGTAATTGTTAAGACCATTATCTGATTCCTGCATAAACTATAAAGCTGGTTTCTTTGAGCATCCATTTAGAAACTCATTATTGCTTAATTAAACACTCATTTTATTAATCCTATTCAATGTTTTAACCCCATTATGTAATTCAAGAATGGAAAATTAAATAGATTAAAATGAAATAGTACCATTTTACATTTCTATAGCAATGCTCACTTCGTGATTTAAAAACAATAGACAGACATTAATTTACCACACCAGAGCAGGAGGAATTATTGATAGTAACATTATTTCCTTTAATTGAAAATAAATAGATAAAGTTACTTTCCTGTTAAACTGTGTGCCATCAAACACCAGCTGTAAAATGTGCTTTTACACAACCATGTGGGGCATCGGCTTGTTGGGATGACGTCAGCTCCTTAGCTCTTTCCCGCAAATTCAGAACTGAGTTATTTCATTCTCTTTTCTCTGACAAGGTGGGCTGAGATTCATGGTGGCATTTAGGACGAGGTTGACTGGACTAGCCACAGAGGTCCGTCACCAGGGAAAAGAGAAACTTGAAAATTACTATACACCAAGAATGCACGTCCTTCCTCGCAGAGCAAAGAGTTGGTCTTTAGGTTAACCCCAGGGGATGGAAACAGTGATCGGCAGGTTGGAAAGCCACAGGAGGGGAGGAAGCGACAGTGGATGATTCTAAGGGACTGACATATGCCAGCTTACATGCCCGACCTGACTGCTAGTCCAGGTTCATGAGCCGCCAAACCTGAAGTTTTACAGAGAACCGATGCTGAACTTAAAAAGCTGCGATGTAGTCATCTGGGCCTTGGTTTTGGAAAATTAAAAGATAAGTTCTTGGAAAGATTTATTAACTTTTATTTGTGAGGATACAAAGGTAGGGGAGAGACCATCAGGAATTTAACTTGCAAACTCTTTTTTGAGTCTGTGTTTTACATGAAGGACACAGCGTATTGGAGGAATCTAACCTCTTGCTGATAGTCTAAGGGGTAGAGACGCTGATTGATATAAACGAGATAATGCATTTAAGAAGCTTGGCAACTTGCCTGGCATATTTATAGTGAGGGATCATTATTTGTTAGCAATGATAATGATGACGGATTTCGCTCTGTATTATATGAAATTCTTACTAATAAATTGGAGAATATGGTTCAAACCCTTGGGACTCTTTCTGTCCTTATCACAGTCTGCCTTATAATGTAGTTATTTGTGCATATACCTTATTTCCTTTGAGTTGTGTGGAAGAAACTCTTTTCTTTTCAGTTCTGTACACCTGACACTCACTCACTTGTTCATTCTTTTCTTTCTCTAACAACAGACCCAAAGCAAATGAGGACAACCTCCAGCACCCACATTTAGAAAGGATAACTGTATTAGATACCCGGTTTCCTTCTGTCTAGGATTAGGATTCATCTCAGGATGGAAAGATGCAAGAATTCGTTTTAATAAATATTCATTAAGGGTCTACTGCATGCTGGGTACTCCACCAGGGCAAAGAAATACAGCGGTAAGTGTGTGGGGTAGGATTCTCACTTCAGGCCCACTTTCTTTACGCTTTGCATACCTATGGCACACCCAGACAACTTGTTTTCTACCATTTCTAAAACCATTTCCTCCACTGTCAGACATCCAGTTAATGGTCAGTTCAATACATGGTGCTCCGTCAACTGGATATCCATGCAGAGAAAACTAGGATTCTTCACCCTTAACTCACACCTTACGCAGAATGTGAAAGGCAAAACAATACGGCTTTGAGAAGAAAACGTAAGAGAACATTTTCATTTGGCTTACGTGTAATGTGTATGTGCATCGTGTATATAATATTATTAATGTATGTAATGTGACATAAAATAGTTAATATACAAAATAATATCAAAATAGAAAGTATAATTATATGCATAAAGTATATATAATACATATAATATTTACATAAAAAACTTAAAAGTATACAGTAAAGAGTTCTAAATAAAGTTCATTTGGTACCTTAAAAAAGCTCTTATGTCTCAGAAGTGATTGACAGCAGAGTCACACAAGGGACTCAGGCGGCTTGACTGAGAACCATGGTCTGTCTACTGGCCACCCCTCAAGATGACTGGAACCCACTAAGTCCTTCCCTAGCCATGTCCCAGTAGGACAGGCATAGCCAGGCCCCGAAGTACTGTAGGAGCATGATGAGAGAACATTCTGGAACCCACAAGCTCACCATAGCCCCAGACATCAGGGAGCATCTGTTTCTTTTCTGTTTGGATAAAACTCTGTAAATGCTTTGTTCTCTTTGAAGACAAGGAGTGGTGTCACAGGTTTGACTTTCAGCACCCATGGGAGACTGCTTACACAGGGAAGAAATAAATCAGATGTTAGAGGCAAGAACTGCAGCAACCATCGGCAGAAAGGCCTTGGCACAGAGGCCTTTCAGCTGCCCTCGCAAGTGGAGACAGCCTGGGGCATGGCCCTCCCGATGGTGAGCTCCTGGAGAAAAGGGGTCACGTATTTGATTCCTCGAAATGCCCAGCGCCACATCTTGCCTAAAGTGAGAGCACTTTATGAAGTCAATTTTGGGACCATTTTTGTCCACAGAACAAAAACCCACGGTGTGTGTGGGGGAGATGTACATGTGTTTGAGGGTCTCCCAGTGAGAAGAGTGACTAGGTCTTCTCTACTCCCACTGAGCAAAAGGAAATGGAATTGAATTGTAGTTCAAATGGCAGAGAGGGTAGAATTTCTACATGGTGAGTGAGAGTTTTCCTTTTCTGAAGATCTTAAAGGTTTTGAGTAGATATATTTCAGGGTGCCTGCATAATCCATACAACATTTTGGGGGGACTAAACCTACTCCCAGTCTCTGCTGAAGAGAGTGCTACTAGGTGGCCATTCTGTACCATGTGATGTCAACTTCCTTGGCCACAGTGGACTACACCCAGAGGTGACCACCTGGCTCAGGGGACCAATGCATTGGCTGATTCATGAACAATTAGATTATTTCTTTTAAAAATTTGAACCCAGAGAAATAGAGGCCTCTGAGCAGTTGAGCATGGGGTGGCCATTTTTTGTCATTTGGACACTGATGAATTATCAGAGAAATCCAATGTGCACAGAACAGCAAAGGAATGGAGAAATTGAGAGGAAAATCCAGAAGAGAGATTTTTGTGGCACTCAAAGACAACGCACAGATTTTGCCCTCGGTCTCTGATTGGTTTCCCATTCGTGCTCTCAATACCGTGATTGAAGGTTCCCCAAAGGGACCTTCTTGTCTGTGGGGGACTCTATATTTGTCGACAGCCTCATCTTCACTCCTGCCACCTTGAGAGGGTTTCTACCCCTTGCAACAACGGGGCCCTGGTGAAAACAACTCTGTAGATGCCTGCCATTCTCATCAGCGAAGTGTGGGCCTTTGGATGATAATTTGGGTTCCATAGATGCCTTCTCAAATACTTTTTCCTTTTTCTCCTTTACATCTTGTTACAGAAAATTTAAAACATTTATAAAAGCAGACAGAATAGAATAATAAACCCCATGTGCCTGTCATCAGACTCAGAGACCTTCAACTCCCGCCCATATAGTTTCATCTCCATAGCCACCCCTCCTGGTTCCTTCACTGTTTGGAACAAATCCCAGACATGTCATCGTATCTGTAAATATTTCAGTCTAAAAGATAAAGATTCTTTTTAAGAAAACATAATCAAAGTCCTTCCTTGATCCAAATAACATTAATTTCTTCTACTGACAATGATTGTGTTTTTCTTTTGTGCCAGAAGCTTTGCTAAAAGTATTTGCATGTCGTCTCTATTATGCAAAGAGAGCGTACCTACCAGCTAGGGTAAAGGGCAGCTGTAGAAAGGTCTATCAAACATCTCCATGCATTACTAGTGTTTTCCCACTCAAACGTTTCAATCCACCCACCATTACTAAAAAGGTAAGGAAATGCAAAACCCGAATGTAGAAACAGTTCAACAATAATAAGGAGTAGCAATGCAACAATAAAGAAACATGCCCTGAGCAAGGAGTGCTCTTCAAGACTCATTGGCACCCTAGGCTATGTGGTTCTTGATCCTGAAGGACTGGTACTAATGTCTCCCTAGTTGGTGTAACCCACCCACCCGTGGTAGCTCTGGGCTGGAAGGAAAACCACGTTCCTGGAGAGCTATTGTCTGTGGGTCCTGTTCCACCAAGAGGAAAGACCAAGCCTCCCGCAACCTGCTGGCTCTACAGGTGCAGGGGAATGAGCCAATGGACAAGAGAGGGACACAGTATTCACAGAGTGCTCTGGCAGGAACTGTCCCCCCTTCCTCTCTGTGCACACCCTGTGTCCGTTCCTTTCCTATGAGCCATTTCCACGTGTTGGCTGCAGACACATAGGGGGTGCTGAGTAAATGACTTTTGAGGAAGACGCCCTGCTGGCTGGGCTGGGCTCCCTGGAGGCCCGACAGTCTACCTTCAATGACTGTACTCTTCCTCTGCATAAGCCTGCCTACCGAAACTCCTCAAATCTGCAATATACAGACACACACATTTGCAAAACCAAGAAACAAAAACAAAACAAAATAAAAAGAAAAAAAGAGAATTTTCAGGGAGAAGAGGCTCACATAACAAAGCATGCCTTTTTTCCTGCAAGACACAATGACAACACGTAGCCACCAAAGACCAACAGAAAAATAAGGCAGTGGGGCAGTGGTGCTCAAACTATGTTCCCAGGAACTGAGAATGTCTGAGATGGTCTACGAGTTCTCTGTCAATACATCAAGTATTCCCCACAAGTCATAAGAACTTAAACCACCTGAGGAATCTGTTATGTTTTACTTGTTTTGCATATCAGAGTTCCTGCCTAAGATTTTACTTGGGAAAAAAAAAGTTTTTCTTCTAAAGAGAAGTTTGAAAATCACTGCCTTAGGGGAATGATGACATAAATATTACATTAGATGGTAGAAAAAAAAATAAAAACCAAGCAGCAAATAATGCCTGCATTTCTTTTTCTCTAAATTCCAGGCTTAGACATTTTATTTTATCTGACATTAGCGTCTCCCCTTTAGTTGGGTTTCTTTCTTTTAAAAAAATGAAAGAAAATGCAAAACACATTTGTTCATCTGACAAGATAATTGAAAATAGTTTAATTTTGAGAAGCAAAGAGATTTTCTGTAGAGATACTCATTTGACCACAAACATTTGAATCTGGATGAAGAATGGCTTTTTAGGAACAATAGCATGGTCTGCTCTAAAGACATTGGAGTTTGGCTTACGCAATTCTGCAAATTCACAGGAGTGGGGAATTCAATGAAATGGGGCAAATTCTGGTTGGCCTCTAACTCAAGGGTAAATTTCTGGTAAATTCCATAACTTCTCTGTCCCAGTTTGCTTATCTGAGGTAGGGTATCAGATTAGAGCTGCAGTTCTTAACATTAGAATCACCTGAAAAGCTTAAAGTGCTGCTAATGATCTAGGGCCAGCTTTCAGACACTTTGCTCCGGTGGGACCCAGGCATTTGTACACTAAAACCTGCCCCGGATGATTTTAGTGAACAGCCAGGGCTGGGGACACCTGCTCGAGGTGACCACTGAGCTCCCTCCTAGAGCTATCATCCAACGTTAAACAGTATCGGTGACCCATTGGTAGCTCGTGCTGGGTCCCTGCAGGTGGAGACAGGGTGTGGTCAGTGCCAGAGTGTGCCACTGGTGGGGAACCTTGACAATTCTTACTGTTCTACGCTCAGGGAGTTCACAGGAGTTGCTAAGCAGACCCGTGAAATACACCTGCCAAGAAAATCACAGTGCTGTCTCCTGGGGTCATCTCTTTCATCAACTGTTTTATTTCTGCAGATACATCCCCTCAGCCACCAATCTCTGTTCTCCACACCTCCCCCCAACAGCCTCTCCAGCAAACAGGGGCTGCTGCACGGGAAGGCAGACCACTCAGGGAAGTAGAAACTGATTCTCAAGGACCACTTTGGAGCTGCTCTATTTGGCTTCTGTCCTCGAGTATAGGTAGACTAGATGCCTGAAGCGCTACTCTGGGGGCCAAAGAAGGACTAGGAACTCAGTGGGCTTCTGCCTAGTCATGTACCTGGAAGCTATCCCAATGGGATCAGAGTGGAAATCCCGGAAAAGCAGCAGCCTGTCTTCTTGGGAGCCTATGGGGGCCCCCTGTTTGTCTAAATAACGCCACTCACTGTTCCAGAGACATGGAGTCAGGATACCTGGCTCAGCAACAATGACAGCTATGGGGTGGCACTACGGATAAGCTATCCTGTATTGAAGGAATTAACACACTTTAAGTCACCCATATGGCTATTTCTTTACAATGAGCTGGACTCACAGCTTATTAGTCATCTCAAAGGAGAAGACTCTTCTTGTGACCTCTTGTGGCCTTCTCCCCTGGGCCAGTGATCCTGCCATCTTGCCTAGCGCCTGGCTCAGGTCCCTTCTTGCACATCGTCTTGGAGGGGACCCCTGCCAGTCTGATCTCCTCCACTTCCTTCCTTTGCTGAATTCAGGGATGCCCTAACCATGGGCCACGTCTTGATGTTCAGACAAACCTCATGATGTGAGGGTGCAGGAGAGACCCTTCCCCCCAGACATGCCCACAGATGCAAAAAGAGCCAGAGCAGATTCAGTCATGGTGGCTGCCTGCCTGTCTCTGTCCTAATGATTCATTCATCTCCCTCCCATGCCTCATCCCCATCTGTGTGTTAATTCTTCTGTTTGTGCATTCGTTATCACATCCATTTGTCCCTTCTCCATGTGTATGTTCCTAGTCCCTTGTTCATTTCACTCTCCATGTGATCATTTTGCCATCACTATCCATTTCACTATTCCCCCACCGGACCTTTCTTTCCCCTATCCATGCATTCCACAGATACCTATGGCTCGTGATGCTGTGCTGAGCTCTGCTCTCGACACTGGGCACACAGCAGTGGCCTAAACATAGCAGGTCCCTGCTCTCATAAGTTTTGTTCCTATGTGGGAGCGAGATGATACACAAATGCATAAATAAAATGACGCCATGCTTGTTGAGTTCTTTGAAGAAAAATAAAGCAGGGCAAGAGAATTATTAAGTGATTCCTTCCTTTCTAAACCTCCTTCCAACAAATTAATTCTTTATCTACCTCCTGGGTCCCATCTCCTATCAACTCCTCAACATCTAAGTGCCAGGAGATGCTGGTGATATTAAAAATAAGCTATAATTCCTGATTCTAGGAGCTAGGCCTGAAGTTTCTATAGATTAATCTCTGTTTTCCCATCTTTGGAGAGTTCCTAGAATTAAGATTTTGCCTGATCTGGTTTGATTTCTGAGCTAAGGAGGAACAAAAATGCATTCCAAGCTCAATCAGCTCGTGATTTTTCAAATCTTCAGAAGATCTCAAGTTCATCCTAGAAAGGTGGCCCTTTGGGTGACGTCACCTGTAGTCTGAAGACATGATGCTGTGCATGTTTTTGGTAACAGCTGTATTGAGATATAATCACATACCATAACATTCACCCATTGAAAGTGAATAATGGAATGGATTTTAGTACATTCACAGAGTTGTGCAACCATCGCCACAAGCAATTTTAGAACATTTTAATCAGCTCAGAGAGAGACCCTATCCCCCATGGCAGCCACTCCCCACTCTTCAGCCCCTTCCAGCCCCTGGCAACCGCTCTTCTCCTTTCTGTCTCTGAGGATTTGCCTCTTCTGGGCATTTCATCTGAATGGACTCATACAAAATGTGGCCCTTTGTGTTGGCTTCTTTCACTGAGCGTCCGTTTTCACGGTTCACCCACAGTGTGGCATGGATCAGTACTTCTTCCCTTTGTGTGGCTGGAAAATATTTCATGATACGGGCAGACCACGTGTTGTTTATTCCATTCCTCAGTTGATGGACATTTGGTTTGCTTCCACTTTCTGGCTACTGTGCATAATGCTGCCGGAACATTCACGTGCAAGTTTTGCGAGGGGTTATGCTTTCATTCTCTCGGGTTTATGCCCAGGAGTGGGATTGCTAGGTCACAGGGTGACTCAGTTTTAGGTGGTGGGGATTCGAATCTTCCATCCACACAGATGCGGTCCCTACACTGTCCCTTTCGAACACCTGAGGCCAGAATGTTGCCTCTGGCTCCCCAGCAAGGAGAGGCAGCACCCGAGAATGAGGCCACCCTCTCCAAATGACATGAGGAGCTGGGAAGGAGAGCGTGATGAGAGCCTTATCTCTTTCAAAACCTTTGACTGAACCACAGCGAGGAGCCGCCTTCTTCTGAATTTCTGTGGGGCGTTGCTCAGGCTAATGCAGAAACTAGACAGACCCCCTGGAGCCCACGGAGCATGCGCACCCTCCCCGCGTGCCCCGCCAGCCCATTCTAACTAGAGCAAGTACATCTTTAATCTCCTGCGCTGCGGGGAAATCGACACACTTGGTTAGGCCCTTGATGCTAACACCCAAGTACAAATAAGGGTAAGAGAAACCTTCTGCTTTCATTACAAGGGATTTGTACAAATTCATACATGGAATTGACTTACAGCTTCTAATTTATATTTAAATCCCAAATGTCTTAGTCAGAAGAAACTGCTCTAAATCCATTCTCTGTGTTTGCACCATTGATTCGGGTTTCAAATAGACCCCATGGGCCCTACTGTAATTCCCATCAGCACAGCCGCGTGTTTCTTCCAGAGGTGGCTTATGGAGTTTCTGCATCCCACCAGGAGAAGAGATGGATGAGAAACATTCCCTTGAGCATCAGGCTGCATGAGACAGCAGGGCAGGATTAGGAAAATCATTCTTGGTCTCTCTGGGCTCTGACCCCAGGGTGGAGTAACACAATGGAAATCTGTGTGGGGAGATGGGTGCCTTAATGGCACTCTGTGACTTTGAAAAACACCAATGAGGAAGGTGACTCATGTTTAATGACACATAAGCTGTATCACATTGGCTGTCTGACCTTTGGTGAGTCACTTAACCTCTCTGTATCTTAATTTTCTCATCTGCAAAATGAGAAAAAATAACAGTACCATTATAGGATTATGATGATGATTAAATGGGAATTTTTACAAAATGCTTAGATGAATGCCAAGCACATAATAAACAATATAATGCGCATTGTTATAATGAACATGGATACAATGAACAAAGAAATGAAGTTTGTTACAGTGAACATCATTATAAGGAACATGAACAAAGAAATAAACTTTATTCTTTGGAGTCTTTTTGTTATAGTAGCCTAGTCTCTCACTAAATAATATTCCTGCCAATAGAAAGTTCCCTTGTCATCGAAACTACTTAGAGCTGAGTGTCACATACAACCAGAAGTGTCCTGACCGATACTTTTTATTTCCTAATTGTATTCTTACTCTAACGTAAGGTTTTGCAGCCTCACCATTGTTGACATTTTGGGTTGGATAATTGCTTGTTGGGTGGCGGCTGCCCTGTGTGTAGTGAGATGTTAGCAGCATCCCTGTCTCCTACCTGCTAGATGCCAGTAGCATCACCCAAGTTGTAACAATCAAAAATGTGTCCAGACATTGTGTGTGTGTGTATGTTTGTGTGTGTGTGTAAAGTCACTAATGTAGCTACACAGTTGAGAATCACTGATCTAGCTACACCATGTATGACAGGGCTCCCTACATGTCATTTGCCTGAGAACAGAAGACTACAAGCCTCCAGGACAAGATTTACCAGCAAGTCGATCCTAGACCCAAACCTCACAGGAAAACACTGAAATAGCATAATAACATTTTCTAGGGTAATTGAATCAGACATTGCCAGGAAAACATTCAAGGGTAAAACCAAAGGCTATAATTATTATGAAAATTATTGATGTAGTTTTCATTACTCTACAATTTCTGAATTAGCAAGTGATAATCCCTTTTATGAAAGAAGAAAGGTAGTTTGTCTTGCTTTCTGTTCTCCCTGACACTTCGGTAAATACATTTCACACCTGTGGGTGCCGAGTTGACTCAGGTACAACTAACAGATCCTGGTGGTGCAGCCGGGGCATTTCCACTGTCCTCCCAAGGAGCAGGAGTTCAAAAGGAGGCAGCTCTGTCACCCTCGGGGCCATCTCAGTGGCCTCAGAAAATTAGAACAGGGAGCTTTCCATTTGGTTCAGTTAGAACTGTGTTCAGACTGCAGCTGATTTGGCAATGAGGAGTTGCTATCTGTGGTCCATCTCCCTCCCCTCTCACTGTGCCCTCCCTGCTCAAAGCATGGTCCTTGGACCAGCAGCGTGAGTGTCACTTACGCAAGCAGGTTGGAAGTGTTGACTCTGGACCCTGCTCTAACCCTCTGGAATGAGACCCCCAGGTGGCTGTGTGTCACATCAAGGCTGAGAAGTCCACTCTAGACTCCCTGTGTCTACTCCCAGCAGCTGACTTCGTTGCTCGACCCTCCGGGAAAGAGAGTCCAGGAATGCAGGCAACCTCTGCGTATAGCACCCCCAACCTGAAACTGCGAACCCCTCCTCCTGTTCCTGTCTCTTTCCCCTGGCCCCTTCTGCGCAAAGTGAACCCCAGCCCCAGGCCCACCCACTCTCTACTCCCGGATGCCTAACCCCTTCCTTCCTGCGTCTCCATCCATCCACTTATCCTTCCCCTTGAATCTACAAACATGTTCAAGACTCTCCAGTTAAAAAACAACAACACACACAACAAAGGAAAAGCAACCCTCAACCCTCCCACCCCCGCGTTCCCTTCCCCAGAGGGGCCCTGCTTTTGCTCACCTCCCATTGTGTGATTAAAGAGTATTAAGTAGACTGAAAGACGCTATGCACCAAAATAAGCATTGTAAATCTATTTGCAATCAAGGAACGATGTAATTGGTCATTGTTGAGATGTAATTACAGTAGAAAACACACTGTTCAAAAATCCTTATCGGATCTGATTGAGCAGGTGCCAGGGAGCATTCTATGGAGCCCACAGGGCAGGGAAGTGCATCCAGCAGCCCCGCGCGCCGCTCTCACCTGGCTGCTCCACCTGCGGGGAGGGAAGGGGGGAGCAGGCTGGAGTTTATAATACATGTGGAAAACGGGAACACTCATAGGGTGAAAGTATTTTAAGTAAAAAGGTGAACTCTTTTAGCTTGGATTCCCCTCCTTGGTGACAAGGTGTCCTGCTTCCGTTCTAGTAGGGATTGCCAGGGACCACAGGAGGGAGAGTGTGTGTATGTATGTATGAGAGAGAAAGAGAGAAAGAGAGAAAAAGAGAAAGAGAGAGAGAGAGAGAGAGAGAGAGAATAAAAAAGAAAGAAAGAAAAATAAGCACTCAATTTCTGCACAAGAATTTTTCTTTTTCTTAAACAAGCAAACTCCGCAGAGGAGGGGCCCTGCCGCAGCGTTCCCAGCTCCCGGGGGTCTGTGGCAGTGGAACCCAAGAATGGAAGTTTCCATATCAACAGAAACCCAGAGGTCGAAACCTCCATCCTGTCTGAGTAACCACTTTGAGCAACTGCAGGTAGAGGGATGAAGAATTCAGTGACTAAGCCTGGGACCTGGTGTGTGTGTGGGAGTGTGACAGGGACCACTGCCACCACCCAGGAAAGATTCTGGCAAGTCCCAGGCACTGACTGCTGCCTTTACATTAACTGCCATGAAGCCTGATCTTTTCTCTACACTTTCTAAAATCAGTGCATTAGGCAAACTTGCATTGAATCAAAATGGCCCTTAAAAATCAGAGCCTGTATGGAAGGTTCTCCTGAGAGGCTATTCTGCCTCGAGACCACCCCCTGGCTTGCTCTCTGGGTCACCTTGCAGGAAAGACACACATGTGACTCTGGGAATATGCAGCCAGGTTTGTGTAAATTGGATGTTTGGACAATGAGACATCTGCGTTTTGTAACCTCACGTGGGTCCTTCCAAGGTTTGGGTCCCATCCACTTGTGCTTCTGTTGTCGTTACAAAATTCTGAATTCAAAACGTTCCTTGAGGGAATATTTAAGGAGAGGTTCTGAAGCAGGGAACCAACAAAAATTCGTGGTCGTAAGCCTCTAGTTACCTTATGTGAAGAACTGGGAAAATGCTATTACCTGCTTAGGACTGTGTTTGTGATGTATCTCAGATGTGTGTTTACAATGTCCCCATGGCACTGGGACTGTAATAGGGACCATAACAGGGATGGTGGCTGTTAACTTTGTGGAACAACCAGTCACCTGGGTTACCTGGACAGCATCTCTTCCTATTTAGTTGTAGGGATCCCTATAGACACCCCCCTGCAAACAGCACTGATGTTAATCCCCAGCTATTGGACACCACTTCATGTGTCACCGATGATATGATCGTTAAGGATAAAAAGATGGGCCATTGAAGGGGATACACATCCGAGGTATCCCTGCATGTGGAAAAACTTACTAATCTTCCTTCTCTGTCAATAACAGCAATTTCTGAATGGAGACAGAGACCCCTGACCCTCAGGTTTCAAGGAAGCCAAGCTCATAAGTAACTCAATGCAACACACACACACACACTCCTTTTGCAGGAAGGGAGTGTTTCCAAAGTGAGTCAACATCTACCATCGTTGCTATGATTTAGCGTAGCACAAGCGAAATGGAGGAGAAACCTCCACAAGCAAAACAAGAAGGTAAGCTTCCCTCGGTCACCTGTGAACAACGTTACACTTTCTACAGGCAGAGTAAGGGTGGAATGTTAGTATAATTTAAGCCCCATGGAAGAGAATAGGCCTGAAGTCCTAGCTGTGTGGTACAGACCTCAGGGAAGAAAAGGAAAATAAATAATGCCAAGAGGTGGGCTGCAGGGTCCAGGGCTTATTAGCAGGTAAAGGTGACAGGTGAGTGATGACTTCTTGTAGTACAAGCAGCAAGAAAAGAGGCCACCAGGCAAGGGCTCATGGCCCTGGAGTCGCTGGGACAGGCTGTAGGACAGGGAGTTTGTGGAATTGTGCAAACTCGAATGGCAGGGTGCAAACATGACTGCTCTCTAAAGAAAGCCATGCTGTGAAGAACAGCAACAATGGGAATATTATTAGTGGAACGGTGACAATCACAGCTAGCACTGGCTTCCTCTGTGTCGTCACCTGGGCTGATTGCTCACCCAGTGGGGTAGGTTCTGTTATGCGCTCTGAATTACAGATGAGGAAACTGAGGCACAGAGAAGTGCAGGCACTTGCCCAGGGTAGTGAGTTAGGGAGTGGAAAGACAGGATCACACCCAGGTTGGTCTGAGTCTAGAGACTGTGTGCAGCCCCCCTTGGTGGCTTCCAGGTATGGTCCCCTACTGTGTGGAAAGGAAAGGTTCCCCAGGGGCACAGCGAGAAAGACACTTGCACCCACACGGTTCCAATCCGTCTGGCCCAAGACTTCTCCCAGGGCATTTCCTCCAGTTCATGTGGCTGCAGTTTAAGAACAGGAAAAGATGCTCTGTGGTCTATCTTCTAAGTAATGGCAGAAAGATTTTCAACACAATTTTTGCCTCCCTGTTCCTTGCATATGATAGAAGGAGGGTCCTTTTGACTTCTTCAGTATTTCCACTGTCTAAGCACACCAAGCCTGTGCTGAATTTACAGGCAATGATGCTCTCTCTCCTGTTTTATTACTCCTTCCCACATACCCCACGATCTGACTACACCACTGCTAAGAGACACCTGCAGGGGCTAGCAGGCTCTACGTGCCTGGCTCTTGTGGTGGCAGCTCAGGTGCTCCTGTGACCGGGGTGGAGCAGGGGAACCTGCAAAGGTCTCTGTGATGCCACAGCTGAGGGTGCAGGGGGTGGGGTTTGATGCAGTCGCCCTTTTGATTGAATGTAGCTCAGGGATGGGAGAGGCCTAGGTGTGGGCCGGCGTGAGTCAGGGATGGGTAGATGGAAGCCCAGGGATGGAGTCAGGGTCAAGATTGGGGAGCTTCCTGGTTCTAGGTCCCAAACAGAGGGCAGCCCAGAATATTCAGTGCCTGCCCCACGATTAGCAGCCCCTGGATTCTAGATGAGTCACAAGCCACGAGGCAAACTTTACATCTGCTCCTGTCTGCTCCTTCTGTGTCTGCACCTCCCCCAGCTCCTCTCAGAGCTGTAAGTTCAAGTCCACGCCCAGGGAGGCCCGGAGGATATTAGTCCCCATCCAACTGGTGTGGCCCTTGGGAATCCCACTTTGCCAGGGGCCCTCACTACTGATATGGGCCCTTTGGCAGGTCTAGAATGCAACCTCTCCTCCATGCCGGAGTGCCAGATGTTTCTCTGGACTGTGAACTCTGTCCTCCATGCATCCACTGGAGCCCGTTTGCAGCAGTGTGGGCGAGAGATGTATGCGAGGACAGAAACCAGCGTAGCCCAGGGATGACAAAGGTGCAAGTAATTTGAAAGCACTGGGATCATGTTAGAAAAAGGGCTATAAACTACAATTTAAAACACTTATACTTTTGGGGGCCAGGCATTTCACTTCTGAGGGTTTATCCTACAAAAACTTTCATATACGTACACGAAGATGCACGGTCAAGCATTTTCACCGCTATAATATTTATAAATAGGAGAAATCAGAAGCCACCAAATTGTCCATGGATGGGGGCTCATTAAATGGCAGGAGAGCCACAAAACAGAGCTCAACATGCAGCCACTGAAAGGAATGAAGTAGTAAATTGTTTGGCACGATGGGTCGGCAGGTGAATCAGTGGTATTGGACTATGGAAACGCCTTGGGTTTACTTAGCGGAAATGAAATTGTTCCGTTAATGAAAGTGGGAGAGCATGGGCCATTCGAGGGGCACATACGGAGGCTGAGCGGAGAGCAAGAGAAGGAGGTTACGGAATTTTATGTTCTTAGGCTGCGGGGCCAATGATGCAGCTGGATTCCGCGCATTGGAGGGGCAGGGGCTGATCTGGTGGGCTCTGCTCCCAGTTTCTCTGGTTACAGCCCAGGTTAAAGATATGAAGATGACACAAATCACGTGCAAATTTGCAGTCTCTAGGGGTGGGGCAACATTTTCCTGGGGGGCTCCCACCTAGAGGAGGGGCTGGGTAGCAATGATGGGGGTGGGTGGCTGTGCAGTGAACAAGTGGGTCAGAATCATAGGACTCAACTTGAATCGAATACGAAGGAGCTTTGGAAACTCTGAGATGCTGCTGACCCACTCAGCATCACCATTAATATCAGAAAACTGAGAAGTTGCGATACTACGTGTCTCGTTCATGGCAGTTGGAAGGAAACCTGAACTGGGAGATGGAAGAACCCATTGTCCTCATGCAAATTTCCCTGGACTACTAAACATTATGGAGGGTTTCTCTGCCTTTTGCTGCCATAAACAAAGGCCAAGATCTCCCAAAGCAGGCAGAAAAAGCCGGGGGCGGGGGGAATAAAAATAACAGCAACAAAGACATTGGGCTAAGCTTTCTACATGAATTATATCACTTGATCTTTCCCACAGACCAAAGAAATAAGGAGTATTATTATATTTCTCCCATTTTACAGATAAGGAAAAAGATAAAAATCCTGATATGGATGGTGAGACAGTGAACATAGTGTGTTCTCATTTTTGTAAATAAAAAAGTAAGACTTGATATGTACACAGGGGGAAAACAAACATAATGGTAGTCATCTCTCAGTTGAGGGGAGAGATCCGTTAACTTTTCTATTAGATGTTTATGATATTTTAATGTTTCTTTACAATGTAAACATCATGTTTTAATCAGAAAAAATAATTTTGGAGGGCATAAAATGCTATTGACTTCAAAGTGCATTTAAAATAGTTTTATAAAATACTTTTGGCAAAGAAGAATAAAGCAGGAGGAATCACTCTACTTGATGTTAAGCCTTATGCTACAGCTCAGTAATCAAGACAGTGTGGTGGTGGAGGAGGGAGAGACATAGATCAACAGGACAGAGTAGAGAACCCAGAAATAGATCGGCACAAATACTCAAATGATTTTTTTTGTTTGTTTTACAAAAGGACAATAGCAATTCAACAAAAGAAGGATAGCCCCTTCTAAAATGGTACTGGAGCAATTGTGCATCCATTGGCAAATAAATGACCTCAACTCGAACCTCACACCTTATACAAAAATCAATTCAAAATGCATCATGAATTTAAATGTAAAACATAAAACTATAAAACTTTTAGAAGAAAACAGGGGAGAAAATCTTGAGCACACAGACAAAGGATTCTTAGAGTTGACACAGAAAGCACAATCTATTGAAGAAAAGATTATAAACTGGATTTTAACAAAATTAAAAACTTTTGTTTTGTGAAATATTCTATTAAGAGGATAAAAAGATAAGCCACAGACTGGCAGAAATATTTGCAAGCCATATCTCTGACAAAGGACTCGTATGTAAACTCTATATAAACAATTCTCAAAGCTCAGTGGTAAAAACAACTAAATTAGAAAATGGCAAAAGAGATGATTAGACATTTCACCAAAGAGAATACAGCACATGAAAATATGTTTAGTATCATTCATCATTGTGGAAATGCAAATTAAAATCACAATGAGATATTATTACACACCTATCGGAATGGCTACCATTAAAAATAGCGGTAACACCAAATGCTGGTGAGGATGTGGAGAAAGTGGATTTCTCATACATTTCTGGGGAGAATGGAAGGGGTACATCCACTCTGGAAAATAGTTTAATAGTTTCTTATAAAAGTAACACATCCTTAATGTATGACCCAGCAATTGGTACTCTTATCCCAGAAAAATGAAAACTTATGTTCACATAAAAGCCTGTATACAAATATGTTCATAGTAGCTAGCAACAAGCCAAATGGTGACAGTTTAAGTAAACTCTGATACATCCGTACCATGGACTACTACTCGGCAATAAAAAGAACAAACTATTGGTACATGCAACTACTTGGATGGACCTCAAGGGCATTATACTTAGTGAAAAAAGTTAATTTCAAAGAATTACATATTGTATGATTCCATTTATGTACCATTCTTGAATTGACAAGACTAGAGGTGGAGAAAAGATTAGTAGTTGCCAGGAGACAAGGCCAGGGGATGAGGGGAAGGTGGGTGCAACTACTAAGGGTTAGCAAGAGGCAGCCCCTTTGTGATAGTGCAGCATCCTGTGTTTTGATGGTGGTGGTAGTTACACAAATCTGTATGTGTCTGTGTGATCAAATACATACAACCACACACACACACAGGAAAGCATGTAAAAATGGGTGGAAACTTCACCAGTTCTGGTTAGTGGTATTGTGTCTGTGTGAACTTCCTGGTCTGGGTATTGTACTAGTTACAGGAGATGTTACCGTGGAGGGAAATGAGAGAAGGGTTCGAGGTGTTTATGCACCATTTTTACAACTTCCTATGAGTCTGTAGTCACTTAAAACTTAAAAGTTAAGAAAATCACATTGCTTTCCCTTTTAAAGCCAGAACTGATGCATTTTGGGGCCACATGGCCCATTTTACTATTAACATAAAGGGGGACCCACTATTTATGCTGGAATCTACTTTGCAGTTGGGCTCCCACACATCGTACAGGCCCAGCACCCTAATTAAAATGCACCCCATTTAGAGGTGGAAATAAACAGTTTTTTTATTTTAAAAAAATGAGAAGTGCTAGAGAAAGCAGGTGTGTTTCTCCACTGAAGTCAAGCCTCCTCCACCGATGGGCAGGTAGCCCACCAAGATACCGTTTTCCCTCTGGGTGAATAAGATCATAACAGCAAAAGCAAAACAAGAACAATGTTCAATGGAAAAATGAACCCCTTTAAGAAAACACTCTGTGCAACATGAAAACAAACTCTTTCCTGATCTGGCAAATGTGCCTTTTGTGCTCACCCAGCTAATTGGAGGCTGTATTGGAAAGTGGCGGGGAGTTTCAAAGGGCTGGTGGCAATACATTCAAAATAGTAACTTCAGCTGTGCTCTTCAACCATGAGTTGAAACACCCTGAACCACCGCACACATGGGACAATTCTTAGGGTTTTTAGCCAATAAATTTAATATTGGTACAGCCTTTATTCACCCAAGAGTGATGGAGTGTCTCTTAATCAGACTCGGCAATATGGGTTCAAGGGTGATACAATGTCACCGACCATGGCTGACCTTGAAGGTAACCTGCTATAACCTGGGTAACGCTGAGCTGCGTCATCTGTGAACTGGAGTGACTAGCAGAAGGCACCTCATAAAGAGATCATGAGAATCAAACAGGATAATACACAGAAAGCGCTTAGTCCCTTGTCCTGCACAGAGCTGGTGGCCTTCCTCGCCAACTGCCCCATTTTATAGCTGAGGACACTGAGGCTAAGAGGGTCAGAGGAACTTGTACAGTATCCAAGATCTGGTGACGGAGGGAGATGGACTGAAACCAAGAGTCACCTGCTACCCAGACCATCCCCGCCACGCCGTCCCATCCTGCCTGGTGAATCCAAGATCTCAGAAGTGAAACTGGGATTTTGAGGTAATAAAAATTGTCCTTCTAGCCAAACCAACAGTGTGACAGAGCAACAACTGGGAACCAGGCAAATGAAGCCCCTTCTCCTTTCTCCCTGCTTGTCTCCTCCCTGGATTCTATCTTCTGAGACTTCATGGATCAAAATAATTGGGTTTATTATTTTTAAAAATCCTACACTCTCAAACTCACATTCCTGTCAGTGGCATCTGCTTTCTCACTGGGATTTCAAAGCCTAAAAGAAGCCTTGTCATGTGATTTGGTCAAGTAGAGGTAAAGGAATTGTCCAGGGCCACTTATCCCACAAGGGACAAGCTCATTGGTTGCAACAGAGACTGCTTTAATCAGGGGACTATTGCCAAAGCACATAGATTGACTTCTGCCGGGGGCTGGCACAAGCCACCATGGCTGGCTACCTTTAAGATCATTTTGTTGTGTGCACTCAGACAAACGGCACTTCAATGACTCCTAAGGAGCACCTCCTCTGAAGGTGACTTCCCTCTTCCCTTCCCTCCAAAAGATTTACTGCTTTCTGGGGAGCCTGCCCTGTTGACACTGTCCCTGTGAAGCTACATCTCTGCTAAATGAAAGAACTCCATCATTTTTATGTGGATCTTCTAGAGACCAGGAGAACCTACCTTCCCCCACCAAAATGTGATGTGGGCAGAGGACAAGCGGCGTTGGAGATTACAGGGTGGGCACAGAGGCGCAGGCAAATGAAGTGAACACGATGTTTTTCTCCAAAGAACAGGGCCATGGAAAGAAGAAAAAAAATTCCAAATGCTCAAAATCTTATTAAAGCCCCAAACCTGAGATGTGTTTATAGATGCAAGGCAGATTTCCATGCCAACCTAGAAACACAGGCAAGTTTTACTGCCCAGTTCCGGCAGAATCTCATAAACAGAATTCTTCAGGGAGCAGAATTCTGCCAGATAACCTGAGGGCTTCATTCTGTTTCCTTTCCAAGTTACACACATTGATTGCATTTGCTGCCTTCAAATGCCTTCCTTACATTTCCCTTGGACCAGGCCAACAAATACAGGACTGAGGAAGGGGGGGTGCTTAGTAATTTTAGCCCAACTGTTATGGGGCAGGGATGATCACTGGGATGCTGTGATAATTAGAATGGCCCCTTTATTTAACCATCTGTCAGGCACTGTGCTTGCCTTATATTAGTGACCTTGGCACTGAAATGCTCTACTTTATTTAATCCTTATTATAAGGTAGGTAGGTCTGTTTATCTCCAATTTACTAAGAAATAAGCTGGATTTCAGAGAGGTTAAGTAATATGTCTAATCTCACACAGCCAGGAAATGGTGGTGTAGAGATATAAAGCAGGTCTGAGATCCACACGTGGGGCTTCGGAGCTTGGCTAAATGTCCATTAACCCAAGATGAATTTGTTAATTGCCTCCCACTGGCAGCCTCCTGCTGGTAACAGGTACCACACAGGAAATAAGGATGGTATGAGGGTTCTATAAAAGATGGAAGCTAAAATACATTTCAGTTATTGACACTGACTTTCAACTTTGATGGTTCTAGACTGCCTTAACCATCTGAATGGATTCAAGGCTGTTGTCAACTCTCTCCACCTGCATCTGCTAAGGTGGAAGCTCATGTGACTGAGCTTGTCAATCTTTTTCATAGATGGCCAAGGAGTTTTTCAATTGGATGCTGGGTGTTCCACTGCCTTGCTCTCATTGAATAGCCTTGAAGAGATGGGATTTAAATTGTGTCGAGGATATTAGTCTAAAGTGAATGAAGTGGAGAGTAGACTTCTCGTTTATGTCCCCAGAGTGATAAATGAGGGAGTGTAATTTTTTTTCTAAGGCAAAGAAAATGGGAAACCAACGTGGATTTCAGACACATGAGAAATAGCTTATGAATTTAGATGATAGCTAGGCAGAAATAAATTGTACATCTGTTCATTCATTTTAATAAAGTGGAGAGATGGCATGCTGATGTAGCCCTTGGAGAACCCTGGGTTTTTAAAATTATGATCCTATAATAGTAGCATTAAAATTTGTAATGTAGCCAGTGCTTTCTGAATTGGAGGGAAAATTCATTTATAAAATAAAAGTTCAGACTTTGGAATGTAAATGGGAAAATATAATTTTTCTTGGCCTGATATGAATTAGTCCTGGGAGGATGCTGCAACATCTTGACTGTGAAATATATTTTTAAAATCTTATGAAGAAGTTTTCAGACTGTGAACAAAACTTCTTTGGGCAATCTCTATTTAGGTAAATTGCGCAGGTATGAAACATATGGTTAACTGGCTTTTGTTATTTCTGCCTTGAACTTGATGCTTCTTGTACAAGGGCAATTACAGATTAATATTTCCATTTGAAAGGAGTCTAGTCTGTTATAAATACAAAAATCATTTTTACGCAGTAACAGAAACATAAGGAAGAGAGCTTTTCTAGACCAGCAATTACCAGTTACCATGAAAATTTACTCATTCAACAAATTGTTTTGAGTTCCTTCTTATATACACACCCCATGTTTGATATTGGTGAAAATATAGCAATCCTGATTACAGATTGCCTGCTGATTTTAAAACCCAGGGGCACTATTAAAATTTCTTCAAGAAATAGGTAAGTATTAAGCCCATAGAAAGCTTTTAGACAGATTGAGCAATTTCAATTTTATTTCACAAATCAGCCACTCAAAATTTCAGGTGGGGAAAGGGTACAACTAAATCAAGTAGAGCCGGCTGGCAGCAGGCAAGCCCAGCCCAGCTAGGAAACCTCCCAGGTCACCTCCCATACATCTTTGCTTGCGAATGAAATACTGAATAGATATAGAGGACACGCATCAGCCCATAAGCTTGCAAATAAAAACTAGGTTGTGAAGGACTTGCGGTTAGTCTTAGAATCAAAGGCAATTAACTATTATCTTAGGACACATTTTGCCCAAAGATGTACGACATGCCCCCCAGGTCTGGGGGAACCTAGGTATCTCAAGAGGCCGCAGAGATGAGAGGGTCTGGGATGTGGCCCCATCAGCAGAGACAGAGAACAGATTTGTGCAGAGACGAAAAATAAACCATCCAGATTCCTCCCAGGCAGGGCAGCAGTGTGGGTTACCCAGATGAAGGAAGACAAAGGACCCCAGAAAGTTTGACAACTAAATTTCTTTTGTAAATAACTCCTAGGAGTGGAACCACTCAGATCAGAGCCCTCCTGGGAATCCTGTTTTTATATATCTATGTTCATCCATGTCTGGTTTCTCATTGCAGGAAGTGGGATCATTAGGTCCATGAATAGGAATTTTTTAAAGAACCAGCCAGGAGGCATGAGCTTTGGGAAAGAATTGAGACAGGTGGGAGGCTTACGAGGGTATGGTCAAAATGCCAAAGCAGAGGGGGTCCAGACAGCATGGGGGGTACAGACACAGCGACATCAGGGGGACAGTCTCAGGGGTGTTACAGCGGGGGTGCGGACAGGGCTTCTACAGGGGTTAGGGTTGAATTTAGTGAAGGAAGAGACTTGGCAGCCTGGACCCAGAATCTGCTGTTGATCATGGCTCCATTGTGTCTTCCCATGGGATCTCTTCTGAATCAGAAAGAGAAGGCAGAGCCTTCTGCTGAGAAAGAGAGAAGGGGCAAAAGAGAGCCGGGGTGACAGTGGAGAAGGCTGAGTTCAGCCACCGGGTGAGCAGTAAAAGGGACCATTTAGAGTTAAATAGAATTTGGCTTAAGTTATTCATACACACATATACACGCATGCACACACATTTCTTTAGGTGGGGACACATGGTAACCAGTTCACAGTGGTGTTGTGCTGGTAAATGTTTAATGACCAGCAGTTCAGGGAGGAAGAAAACCTGATTTGTAGCATTTGCCCATTTCTGTGGTGTAAATATTCCCCCCAGGGCCAATGTGGTATCTTGCACACATGCAGAGTTGGCAGGTCATGCGCCACCTCTCCCACCCATCCCTGGCTTACACTATCCAAGCCAGCCCTGTGGCCCTGCCTCCTCAGTCCCTCAGGTAGGGTCTGTGTACCCCAGGACATTTGCACATGCTGTTTGCTCTGCCCAGATTGAACTATCCGTTACCACCTCTCCTCATTTTACCTAGTAGATCCAAGACTTAAAGGACAAGAAGTGGTGCAGGCCGGCTCCAGCACACCTCTGTGTTGCACGCTCACACGATGGCCAGGCTAAGGGGACTTGGTTCTCTCTGAACAGGTTCTGGAGCAGATGGGACATGTCGCCTCGATCCATGGGCCTCTCTTTCTTCAGGCAACCGTCCCACCTGGCTCCCTGGGGTCATGCCGGTGCTATCGACCACAGACCTCACTTTTCCCCTCAGTCTCCCAGAGGTGGGCATATGCCCTGGGGGAGGACAGTCACCTCCTCACTCCCTGGGATGCAGTGGCTGGTCTGAGGTGGCCCTGTGACCCAACGAAACCAGAACATTTCGGACCTGGGAGACAGGGTGTGTGTGCGTCTTCCTTTGTGTGTAAGTCACAAGGACATGAGCTCAGGGCTGCCAGAAGGCAGCTTCCTTGGCACGAGGAGAGACTGAAGCCGGCACCGAGAGTCGAGCAGAGCTGAGGGATGCGGCTGCAGACAGAGCGTCCTGACAACGTCGCCTGAGCCCCTGGGCGCGGCCACACCGGAAGTCAGAAAGCCCCGTGACAAGCGCCGTGCGCTCCAGGGCTCGCTGCTGCTGGTTCAAAGTGGATTTCTGCCCCTACCAACAAAACAAGTGCAAACAGAGGACCCTTGATTCTGGAGAAACTAAAAGTAGATTTTCCGGAGGAAGAGGGAGCCTCCAGTCTCAGCTTTGCTCTGATGGATTTGTCTTCCCAGGTTCCCGGAGCTGAAGGAAAAGAGATCCTCTGACCGTTTCTATCTGAGGCTGGAACAAGTGGCCAGTTCAGTTGGCTGGGGTTTCTTGAGACTTTGCTTTGAGCACCAGAGCCCAGGGCCCGTGCGGTGGGGGGCCGGCGCTTGGCTATTACAAACCAGACGGCTAAATGATTCTGGCTCTGATCTATAGATGTGCCGCGCTGAATTGGACCTGTGTTACGCCATGCGTCCAGGGGCGATTAGCAAAGACATCTGTTCCTATCTGTGGGGATGCTGGGAAAGAGCCCTGTTTGTTAGACTTGATTTAAAGCAACGAATATTCCTTGTGCTTCCTCTGTGCACACCACTCTGTGGCCGACAGGGGGACCATGACGCATGAAGCTGTGTCTGCCTCAAGGCGCTCAAGGAAGAGGCAGAGATGGACACTGGTAACGCTGACCCAGTGCATGCTGGGATTCAGGAGAACAAAACGCTGGCAAAGCCCAAGTGGAAGAAGAGAGCCAGTTAATTCTGACGGGGGAATGATTTGGGGGAACTTAAGGGAGGCGCATGGCTTCCTGAAGTCTGTCATTTGGCAACAGACTCCCTGGGCATGAGCCACCTCTCCCACCCATCCCTGGCTTACACTATTCAAGCCAGCCCCAGCCCTGCCTCCTCAGTCCCTCAAGCGGGGTCTGTGTACCCCAGGGCATTTGCACATGCTGTTTGCTCTGCCCAGATTGAACTATCCATTACCACCTCTCCTCACTTTACCTAGTAGGGCCAAGACTTAAAGGACAATAAGTTACTTCATAACCTGACCTTCCCAGACCCTGACTAGGTCTGTTTCCCTTAGGTCATGTTCACAAAGCATTCTGAATTTATTTGTACGATTCATCCCTCCTGCAGTACCTTAATATTTGTCCTCCTGGCTAAGTCTCAGGAAGTCAGGAATTTGCCCGTCTTGTTTAAAGCTCTGCCTCCAGCTCACAGCCTGTGTTTGATATGCATGAGTGAGTGAACGAAAAAGCTGAGGCTGCTTCCAACCCTGTTAACTCAGAACAAGGATATGAAATTCACAAAGATTGGTGAACTTGAAGAAGTACATTATCTCATTAATGATTATGGGCCTGTAGTAACGACCGTCATAAATTAAAAAGGATTTAAAAATGGTTATGTAAAGATAGCAGACTAATATAAAAACGACCCTGGTTAATGAACGAAAGTTTTTCTCGTTTTATAGGCCTTTGCCCAAATTCTCCAGTAAGTAAAACCTGGATTTTAATCATGATGTCTAATATTTGGTGTATCAATTATAAGCTATTGCTGGTAATTTAGAAAGATTTTAAAGTAGGTACGCACAGGAATGTATTAAAGTTTGGAAATATTAATACTTTTCAAGAACGTTGCTGTGTTCAACATAGGTTTTTGACTTACTTGTCGGAGTCTCCTGATAGGCGGCTGGTTTATTGGGGGTCTGGCTTCTGTCTTTGTTGAATTCCATAGGCCCAGCATGAAGGATGGAAACTTGGAAGGTGAGTAGAGCACAGGGGTTGAGCGCTGGCCTCTGGTACCTGGTGCTCTGGGTTCACATCCCTGCCCCACCACGCTACTACCTCAGGCATGCTCCTAAACCTCTCTGTGCCTCAGTTTCCTCATCTATGAAATGGGCACAATAACAGTACTCATGTATAGGGCTGTTGTGAGAATGAAATGGGTTGAGAATTTCAAAGCATTTTGGATAGTGCCTCACACAGACAAGCACTTAATAATTATTAGCTTTAAAACGTTGGTTGTATGGATGAAAATATTTTTCATATAGTCTTTATTCATAAGAAATGATTACTATATTTGCCCAGCAGATGTATCAAAACAAAAATGCAAGGTTGTTAATCAAATTCAGTGGCTACTAAAAGGCCCCTCCTTTTCTTAATTTGAAGAAATTAGGGAGGGAGAAAGGGTAACTTAAACTTGTCCTGGTGAGCCCAAGAGAGAATATTTTCTTATGCTGCACTCATATCCAGGGTTTGCAGAAAACACTGTTCTGATGTGGACAGAAAGGCAGGTGAGGTGAGGGGCAGGAGGCAGGCGGTGAGGAGTTTGTAAGTTCAAGTACAGTGGAGAATGGAGGTTACAGACCCTGGCTGCTTCAGCAAGCCCCTGGTGCTCAAGTGTAACAAGAAAAACGGGATGGCTGTCCCTGGAGGAACAGGCCTGGCGAGGAATCCTGCGGAGCTGACCTGCAGGGCGAGACCACTGAATGGGATGTAACAGCTGCAGCTGACTCGGGCAGAACTGCTCTGAAAATTGGGTTCTAGTGGCGCAGAGCTGGTGAGTTGATAACCTTTTCATTGCACAGAAGCAGCTTAGCGGGGAGTTGCAGAGGGTTGGGAGCGAGGGATCTAGTCTGGGCAAGTTCCTCCACCCTCTGGGCCTCTGTCTCCACGCCATGAAAGGAGTATGACAGTCACGGCACATGCGGGAGTGACTGAGAAGGGCACCGAGAGATCTCTGCCCCTGCTGGGCGCAAAGCAGGTGCTTTCAGATCTTCGGATGTTTAGTTAACAACGCAGAGCACAAAAGAGCAAGTCCGGGGGTGCTGAACAGACAGCAGTGATAGGATGACTGGTCTCGCCTTTCACAAGGACCCATGACAGTGGCCGCTATTGATGGGCCACTTGTCGCATCGAGGAAAGACATCCCTTTGAATTTGCAAGGAGAAAGCAGATGCAGAGGTGAGAGTCTTAACCTGTAGCTCCCCAGGGACCTTGGGGATGGGATCAGCACCGCTTAGCCTCAGCTTCCTCATCTGCATACGGCAGAGCCAGCCCCTCTTCGCTGGACTGTCCAAGCATTACCGGAAGAGCACGTGCAATGCGGAAGGGCCTCCTAAGCTTAAACATTATCATGTACATGTCTGCTAATGGTGGTTCCCCGTGGTCCATATTATTCCCACTTCTGTGAAGGATATAGGTGGCGGGATCACATGTCATTGGTGGCAGTGTCCCCAGCAACCTCCTGGCCAGTCACTTATCCTTGTGGGCAACAGTATTCCTGAGCAGCGAGGGGCTCTGAGTCTTGCAATATTATTTGTTATGCCTTTTAGTGTCTGCCGATGTCCTTCCCCTGCACTTGGAGTAAACCCAGCCCCTCACCTTGCCCCCGTTATTCGGCCCCGCCACCCTCTCCAGCCTCACGCCTGCTCCCTCTCGTACTGCTCCAGACCCGCTCTTCCCAGCCTGGGTCTTCACGGGGACCCTCTGCATCTGTGTCCTTCCAAGTCTCACTGTTGGGCTGTGAATTGTGTTTCGTGAAAAAGATATGTTGGGTCCCTCAGAGCGTAACCTTATGTGGAAACAGGGTCTTTACAGAGGGAATCGAGTTAAAATGAGGTTATTTTGGTGGATGTTAATCCAATATGACTGGTGTCCTTATACAAAGGGAAAATGTGGACACAGATGTGCACACAGGGAGGACGCCGCGTGGAGATGAAGGCAGAGGTCGGGCTGAAGCAGCCGCAAGCCAAGGAATGCCAAAGATCACCAACAACCATCAGAAGCGAGGGGACAGGCCTGGGACGGATTCTGCTTCACAGCCCTTAGAAGGAACCAACCCTGCCAGCACCTTGATCTTGGACTTCTGGCCTCCAGAGAGAATCAAAATCGGTTGTTTAAGCCACTCAATTTGTAATACTTTGTTATAGCAGGCATAGGAAATTAATACAGTCACCTTAAATGTCACCTCCTCCGAGAAGACCTCCCTGAGCTCCACAGCAGGTTCCTCTGCAGTGCCCGCCCCCCCACATGGTGATTTCACCCCGTTCCGTCTTATTACTAGGGGTCATTATGGATCTGTCTGCTGGTTGGCTGGTTGCCTCACCCCTGCTTCAGTCCTTAACTTCATGAGATCGGGGACTCTGTGTCCCACACCACCCTGCACTCCAGCCGGACACAGAGGCTGGCAAAGAGTGGCATGGATCACGTCCGATGGGTAGGCAGGTGAACGAATGAATGCGCTTCATTCAGCAACAGCGTCATGTTCTAATGGGCAACACACACGTGCAGGAGCACAGGTGGAGCAGGCTGAAGAAGGTGCTTCTCACACAACCCTATCTTCTCAGATCCGCAGGTTAACAGCAAAAATAAAATGCTGCCAACATCGGGCAAAGCGATATTTAGTCTGTAACTGAAATAGATTTTAGTTTGGAAAGAAATGAATATATTAAGTCAATCCTGGATTATTTTGTTTAATCCCACTTAGAAGAATGAACTCACAGAACACTGGAGCTGTGGAATATTGTCTCACTTTCATTTTTTAGAAAAGAAAACTCACAGGATAAGTCGAGCCTGTCTCCACTATAACGATTCCTTTATGTATTATTTATTAACATTTAGTTTTCTTGTTTTTTTTTTTTTTACTTGATTGATAGAGAAGTAGATTCAGGGCTCTCTGCAGTTTATGTAGATTAGTTTCTTCACTTTTGAAAAGGAATTTAACTCCAACCGTCTCGGCTCTCAGCATACCATAGTAAAATGATAAATTTCAGGATCGTTCCTGACTGGTTATGTTAGCGTAGGGCCTTGATTTTTCACTGGCAGCAGCATTCTGTGCCATGATGAGACTGGTCTGGGATCTGCTATCTGCCCTGAGCAGCATCCTTCATCTATTAAACCAGTGGGTTGGATGAGATTCTTTCCAAAGTCCTTTTCGACAACATGAATCTTTAATTTTCTGATTGTCTCTGTTGTCAAGCATTTATCATTTATTCACCTATTCATCAATTATTTGGGCATATGCTACACGCCAGGCTGGGTGCTAAGGCCACAGTAGGAGATGAAAGAGGCAATTTCTTTTCTCGAGGATCTTACATTCTAATTTAGGGAGGTGACAATAAGAAGTAAATAATGATATAGCACACTAGAAGACGAATATTCCATATTATAGGTTAGAATAGCAGATGTGCATATGTACACAATATAATAGAATACATGATAGAATATTACATGTATACAAAATATAATGGTAAACAGGTAACTGTATATAAAACGGAATAAAAGAATAATTAATGGTGGAAGCTGAAACAGGCCTGTAATATTTGCTGCATGAATAATAAATTCATCTTGAGTCGAACGTTTCATGTCACCCCTGTTCTTGGCCCCAGAGGCAGTGATGAAAGGGACATGTGCCCAAATATTCGAATGGTGTTAGGGAGACAGATTGTGAGTAGCTGAGTAAAAGACAGTGCAGTAATACTTGGCTAAGCGCAGGTCTAATGTGTGATGGGACAAGAGGAGGGAAAAACACACCGCCTGGGGGACTCATAATTTAAAGGTTGAAGGACAAATTGGAGTTTTCCAGGCACAAAAGAAGGGAAAGGCATTCCAGGGAGAAGGGAACAAAATGTGCACCGGTGAGAAGTCATGACAAAGCATGGCATGTTTGGAGGTAAACAGAGCTTCTGTGTGGCCTGAGATGAAGGCAGGCTATGGTCAGGTGGACGGTGTTTGAAACCACCTGTGCATAAGACCCGATGATCTCACTTCTAAAATTGTTCAGAACGAAATGGTTTCCTGGTGCAGCATAGGCTTGGACATTTCATTTTCCAACATGCTCCGTTCTTTGCTGCTCTTGACTTCTTATTTCTGGACTCTTAAGTTCTCATTCTGCAAACTGCGCGGTGGGGGTGTACTAATGTTATATTCTTAGAGTTAAAAAAGTAGGTGTTTTATAGCTTTGCAGTTGTTGTTTAATGTGAGGGCATTATCTTTGAACAGAAGCAGATGGATGAAGTCTTCAGAGGCCGCCGTGCTATGGAGTGGGTTAGTGGTAAGTCTTTGCCAGCTGTAGTGAAAAATTGCTTTTATTGCCACTGAGTTGCTGCTGACCCTTGAGCATATCAGCAGGGTTAGCAGAGACACGGAATTTGCATAGAGGCTCACACAGAAGTGATGGGGCTCAACACATCATGCATACAATTATGAAAGAGTGATTAATGCCATAAATCATCCAGCTGTCTGGTCTACCTCTAGTAGTGGCTTGAAGAAACAGCCACAGGGTAGACTGCATTTTTTTTTCACTTAAAAATAATCCAGATGTTTTGACATTACACACAGTTTATAATCAGCACAGGCATTTTCAACAATGCAAGATATGTCATCCTGTTGTCTATGAACAATTAAATCCACGAATGCCAACACTACCTTTTTCTCTAGCTGGAACTGTAGTATTTGGAGGATGACTTCTATTTATAGACCGCTGCTTATATTTGTAAAATGTTTCCTTTCACTCTCTTTTAGTCAAGAAATCCAGCTGCAGACCTGCTGTTTCAAGTGCCTCTGATATTTGAACACTAGGAGCTTTAGTTGACGATTTCATGTTTTTCAGTGACCTTGGTAAAGGAGACGAAAGCAATGAAGTCACTCCTTCCAAGGGAAGATAAATGTGGAACGAGGGTGTTGGCTGTTTTGCAGCTAAACCCTCTTCAGTTGTGTGCTGGGAAGTTGGGAATGCAATTTGCAATCGAGAGCTCCTTAGAGTCCTTGGACAAAGTGTTGACTGAGGCAAGATAGACCAGGAACGGATGGAATTGGGAGTGATGTTGCTATTTACAGAGTTGGAAATTGCTGGTACCTGTGCACTGAAATCACACTGTTCTATTCTCTTCAAACTCTCCAAATATTCCATTTCTTTACATATTAGGATTCCCCATCCCGCTATATAAAGCATGAGATAGAGATCCCCATGGCGTATGCTTGGTTTTATTTAAAACCTCAGCCACAGAGAGAGTTGTCAAATATGTGATTTCACAGCATCACAGAAAATAAGTCTTACATATTTCACCATAATCACTATAAAAAGCTTTATGGGAAGAGAGTGTTTGGACTATTTGGAAAAACATTTAATCATCTTCAAAAGATTTATCTGGTTGTTAAAATGTCTTAGACTCCACCCTCCAGAAAAGTCAGATAATTGAAATGAGTTCGATCTTCTAAGAAATATTTGGTTGGCTTTCTGGATCTATCTCTATTGAGCAAGCAGAATGTGTAATTATGTGGTCAGTGTTTAGACACAGGCGCATCTGAATTTAAAGAGCTCTCCTAAGGGAAATAAAAGTAGGAGAGTTTCATCTAAAGGACTCAAAATATTGCATGGAAATCTTGGAGAACTGGATGAATATATTTACTTCGATTGGACTTCTGGCTAAAGACGTAGCAGAAAGGTGTGTTTCCTAACTTCATACCTGGAGCCACTAAATTACCAAAAACAAATGAAAAGATCCAAAGGAGTTAGGAGAACTCCAAACATTCACGTTGACTCAGGGAAGGGAATCAGACAGAGAAGCTTGTCTCTAATTACATAGTTCGAATTGCTTAGATTTAGAGTCATTTCTTGATTATCAATATCAAGGAGGAGATACTTAAAATAATTTAAAACTTTTTAATAAAATAAGTTCATTTTGAAACAAATTGTTATGAGAGGGGATGGGTACTCTCAAACTATTCAATTATATTTCTCCAAACTATATTTTTAATGAAAATATTATGCTTTGTGCCAGAATGAATTCCATATACACAATGTCTACTGCTTTTTTCTGAAACTCCAGATTAAAAAACCAATCCGGATTTTTTCCCTTTGTTTATGATAATTGGGGCAAGCTTCTAGACCAACTCTCTAATCTAGAATAGCTTCAGAATAAGGATTTAATACAAAACCCCTCACCTATTTGAAGGTGCCAAAGAGCTACTGAGGCAGACAAAACCTGAGAATCCAAGATCCTGGAGAGAAGGGAAATTCACTGAAGTGAGGCTTCAATACCGGACAGAATATTTACCTTTGAGACATTTACCAAACTGTCAGGACACAGGGACAAGAGGCTAAGAATCTGAGCAGAAACACTGGCTAAGGGGCCAGAAAGCCACACAGAGCTTTCAGCAGAGTCAAGGGACTGAGAAGGCAAGTGAAATTCAAGGTCTGCAGAGGTAGAAGAGCCCTTGTGAACACAACCAGACTTTCAGTTAGGACCCAGAGAAGCCACGTCCGAGGAGTAAGAGAGACTCGGAAGCAACGTGAACAGCCCTCGTGAAAGACCAAAACCTGACTATGAACCAACTCAGTCTCAGCTTGACTTAAAGTCATCTTTTCCTACTCTTACCTGCTCACAGAAAGCAAAAAGGAGCCCTTTTTGGAGAAATCATCAGCCAGAGCCTCAAATTATCTCTAAAAATTTTCATACGTGTTGTCCATAATTAAATAAAAAAAAATTACTAGGTATGCCAGGGGACCATAACAAATGACCAAAAACTAAGAGAAAAATACTGAAAATAGAAATAGACTTAGAAGTGATCTAGATACTGGAGTTATCAGACACTGAATTTTAAATAACTTGACTAAAATATACAAGAAAGTAGGTAGGATGGAGAATTTCAGTAGATAATTCTATTCTATGAAAGAAGTAGAAATTACATAATTTAAAATACAATAAGTGAAATTAAGAAGTCATAGATGGGTATAATAGATTAGTACAAAAGATTGATGAACTTAAAAAATAGGTCAACAGAAGCACAGAAAATTTATATATTATATATATAAATTCACATGTGTGTGTGTATACACACACACATATATATATATATATATAAATTAGAGTCCCAGAGGAGAAGAGAAAATGAGTCAGAAGAAATATTTGAAGAGGTATGGTTATGAATCAAGATGCTTAAGGAACAAGTATAGTCAATACAAATTAAAACACAATTCAGCATGTCATAGTAAAACAGCTGAAAAGCAAAGACAAAGAAATGTTTTTAAAAGCAGGCAGAGAAAAAAGACACATTTCTTTCAATGGAGAAAAAAGTAATACTTACAGCTAACCTTTTGACAAACTATAATAGATGTAAAAAGATAATGAAATATCATTATCTTTAAAGTGCTATAAGAAAATAACTGTCAATAAAGATTTTACATTCAGTGAAAATATACTTCAAAAAATTTAAGCAAAAAAGTTGTTTTCAGACAAACAATAAAAGAGAGAACTTGTCACCAGCAGAACTGTATAATCTTTAAAATAAAATTAATACTTTAAAATAGAAGGAAAATTATCCTACATGGAGGCACAGAAACAGGAAAGAATGAATAATAATATAAAGGGTAAATAAGTAGAAAAATATAAATTGGTTTTTATTAAATAGTATGTTTATGAAATTTAAAATATATGCAGAATTAAAGCATGATAACAATATCTCAAAAAAGAAGACAATAAAAGGAGTTCAAATGTTTTAATGTCCTTGCATTATTCAGCTAGTAAAAAGGCTAATTTATATTAGATAAGTCAAAGATGTATGTTGTAATTTTTCAGAAGCAACTATAGGAATATGAAAATGAAGTATAATTATAAGTTATTAGAGATGAATATGAAATTATAAGAAATATCCAGTAGTTCAAAAACAGATAAGAAATAAGAGAAAAATATGCCAAAAAGGAGCACATTAAACAAATACTTAGATTGGTAGATATAAACACAAATATAAGGTACTTACATTAAATGTAAATAGGAAAAATAATCCAACTAAGAAGACTAGGATTATCATAATTGATTTAAAAAAATCAAAACCCACATATATACCATTTATAAAGATACATTCTAAATATAAGATTACAGAAAACTTGAGAAAAAAATGAAAGAAAGAAATACAACATGAAGATACTGACCAAAAGAAAGGTAAGATAATTATTCTAATACTACTAATAGATAAGGTAAATGTTAAAGCAAAAAGCATTTCCAGAGATAAAGAGGTAAGTTTCATAACGATAAAAGATCAATACATTAGGAAGATACAATTTTAAATTTGCATGCATTTAATAAGACAGCCTCAAATAGTTGAAGAAAAATTTGACAAAACAGGAGAAATAGATATATTTATAATTATAGATATTATATTTACTCCTTGACTGATAGAATAAGCAGATTAATAAACCATATATAGAAGATTTGAACTACAAAATTATAAACCTTAACCTAATTGACGTATAATAGAACATGATACTAAACAACTGTAGAATTCACATTATTTCCAAGTGTGCATGAACCATTTATCGACATGATCATATGTTGGGTTATAAAGCAAGTCTTAACAAATGTTAAAGGCCTACAATCGTATAGAGTATGTTCTCTAACAACTGTGGAATTAAGCTAGTTATTAACAGTAAGGAGTGAGAAAACTCCCAAATATGTCTTAGTAAGCAACATACTTCTAGAAAACCACGAATCACAAAAGCAACATAAAGGAAATTAAAAAATATTTTTGAACTGAATGATAATGAAAATACATCACATCACATGTGGAATGCAATTATAGCTATGCTTAAGGGAAAATTTATATAGTCTTAAATTCATACACTAGGAAAAAAGGCTGAAAATCAATGATTTAAATATCATTTCAAGAGGTTTGAAAAAGTATAGCAAATGAGACCCAGAGAAACAGAAGGAAGGAAACAAAAAAACATACAACAGAGAAAAATCAAAAAAATAAAAACTTGTTTCTTTGAAAAGATTAATAAAATTGATAGACTCCTTGGCAGAAACTAATCAAGAAAAAGAGAAAGAAAGATGAAATGGACAAATTCCAGAAAAACACAATTTATCAAATGGAAATAAAAATTTGAATTATTTTATACCTACCGAAGAAATGAAACCTTTGGGGTAGGCAAAAATGGGACACAGCATTAACCACCAAGTAAGAGGTTATAAAAATGGACTTCATCGAACTAAGAATCTCCCTTCATTCAGAGAGTGAAGAGACCAGCCAGACAGGAAGAAAATATTTGCAGCATGCATGTGGCTTAAATGACTCACATGCAGAATATACAAAGATCCACGCATCCATAAGAGAAAGACTAACAACACAACTTAGAAAATGGTTGAGAGGCTTGAACATGCACTTTCCAAAAGTAGAATCCTGGGGGTATGGCTCAATGGTAGAGCATTTGACTGCGTAAGTAGAATCCCAATAGCCAGTATAAGAATGAAAGATGGTCAAACTCATTAGTCATCAGAGAAATACAAATTAAAACCACAGTGAAATACCATAACACATATGTTAGAAAGGATAAAAACAACAAATAAAAAAACCTGATAATACCAATTATTGTGGAGGATATACAACAGCCAAAGTTCTCATTGACTGTTCCAATGCAAACTGAAGCAACCACTTTGGAAAACTGGAAGTATCAACTAAAGTTGAACCAGTAATTTCACCTGTAGGTATACCCCAAACAGAAAGACATACATGCATTCATATGGGCACCAAAGACACATTCAAGAATGCTTATTCTCCTCTTACCCAGACTAGCAACAACCCAAATGTTCACACCTAATAGAACAGATGAATAAATTGAAATATATTTGTGCAGTAATGAACATGACTAGATCATGGCTACATGCAACCACATAGATGAACCTCACAAATTTAGTCACAAGAGTACACACTGTGTGATTCCACTTGTATAAATATTAAAAAATAGGAACAACTAATTTATAGTGAAAAGAGTCCGGAGACGAGTTGTTTTAACAGAGCAGGTGGTGGTACTAGCAGGAACCCTAGGAAGCTTCTAGCTGGGGGTCATATTCTATTTCCTGATTTGCGTTTTGTGCTTGGCTTGTTGAGAATTAAATCACTCAGGATTTGGGTAATTTTTTGGTATGAAAGTTACATATTTATTAAAAATAAGTTGATAAATCTTGAATAAGCCGTATTAACTGCAATTTAGAAAGGCATTTTGGAATGTTTCAATAAAACAAGTGAGAAATTACAGCCTACTAATTTAGAGCAATATTATGGGTAACTTCTTTTTCATTCTAGCTATTCAGGAATTGAGAGAAAATGCAGATAAATACTTAATGGGACTGTACATGAATGCTCGTAGCAGCATCATCCGCCATAGCCAGAAAGTTGAAACTGCCCGAATGCCCGCCAGTGGCTGAATGGGAAAACAAACTGCGGGATATCCATACAGTGGAGTATTACTCAGCCACACAAAGGAATCCAGTCAAAAAAAGAAGCCAGTCAAAAAGGACCAGCTATTGCATGATTTTATTTATATGAACTGTTCTGAATAAACAAATCCATGGAGCCTGACCGTAGATTAGTGGCTGCCGGGGGCTGGGGACGGAGAGGGAAATGAGGAGTGGCTGTCAGCCGGTACAGGGTTTCTTTGTGGCAGGATGAAAACCTTCTGAAATTAGATAGTAGTGATAGTTACATAACTTTTTGAATATACTAAAAAACAATGAATTGTGCATTTTAAAAGTGTGAACTTTATGGCATGTGCATTCTATCTCAATATAGCTATTACTAAAAAGACTTAATGGAATATATGCAAGAGCGATAAAGTTACGAAATAGAGTAAGTAGATATTATCCTGACATCATTCTTTTTTTTTGAGACAGAGTCTCACTCTGTTGCCCAGGCTAGAGTGCCATGGCGTCAGCCTAGCTCACAGCAACCTCAAACTCCTGGGCTCAAGCGATCCTCCTGCCTCAGCCTCCCAAGTAGCTAGGACTACAGGCATGCACTACCATGCCCGGCTAATTTTTTCTATATGTTTTTAGTTGTCCGACTAATTTCTTTTTATTTTTAGTAGAGACAGGGTCTTGCTCTTGCTCAGGCTGGTCTCGAACTTCTGACTTCGAGTGATCCTCCTGCCTTGGCCTCCCAGAGTGCTAGGATTACAGGTGTGAGCCATCACGCCCGGCCTATCCTGACATCATTCTGTCTCAGATAATTCATTAAGAGGAAAAGGTACATTTCTAACATGAGAAATAAAATAGCTCCTTGACTGGTAAACCTACTAATGAATGAGTGAATCATAAGGAATACATCGGAAAAGGATTTAAATTCTTGCCAATTTTATCTGCCATATGGACATCAGTAAAGATAACATAAAACTCATAATATGACCCCAAACAAGGACATGAATGACAACCTGTTAATAAGTGTCATCGATTTAAAGATTAGTCATTACGCAAGAACCACTGGAAATTGTATAGCTCATATATATGACAGAAACTTGACGGAGATTTTCTCAAATTTGACAACAATCCTCAACATTTACACAAGTTTCCGATAAGGAAATGTGTTGTGAAGGTCAAACAAACGTTTCTAAACTATCAAGGACACAGAGAATATTTCTGTTGACCCTGATAAAGACTAGACCTTTTGTTCTCATATTTCTATAGTAAATGATAATATATAATTATAATATGAAGAAGCGACCATAGAGTTTTCAGCCAAACATGCAAGAGAAAAAAGTATTACAGGATGTAAGAGGCAGTTAATTAACACAATATTTTTTATTAAAAAAAGCTAATACCCCAAAGAAACATAAGATTCTTGGAGCATCATGTGCTCTTAAAGACCCCACGCTGGCGTCTGGAGAGTGGAGACTGGACTCCGGCATTCATGTGATAAGCTGATGGAGTATCTATCTGCCTGTGGCTCGAGTTCAGCTTGACAGCTTCCGGCTGGTGCCATTTACCTTTGTCTCTTTGTGACAGCTAGAGTGTTTACCCAGCTCTCATTTTCCAGATGGAGAACAGAACCTTATAAGTTTTATGTCTCTCTTTTTTTTTTTTTGAGACAGAGTCTCACTCTGTTGCCTGGGCTAGAGTGCCGTGGCATCAGCCTCGCTCACAGCAACCTCAGACTCCTGGGCTCAAGTGATCTTCCTGCCTTAGCCTCCCGAGTAGCTGGGACTACAGGCATGCGCCACTATGCCCGGCTAATTTTTCTATTTTTAGTAGAGATGAGGTCTCATCTTGCTGATGTGGATCTCGAATTCCTGAGATCCTCCCATGCTGGCCTCCCAGAGTGCCAAGATTAGCCAGAGTGCCAGGCATGAGCCACCATGACCGGCTGTTTTATGTCATTTTTATTATAGGTATTGTCATGTTATAGCTCAAACACCAAAACATTTACCTTAGAAAGAATGAGTTCATCAAATTGCCAAATCCTAAATCATTAAATCTAAATTACCAGTGACCATTTTAAGGTACAATTTGAAAATAAAATTGATTGATTAAATGAAGAAAATGCTCAATTTGTTTTTTATATCTTATAATCATTTGCAAATACATTCACTTAAAATTAATAGGAAGTTCTTTAATTCCCGTGGCCTGAGATTTACGTGAAAACATGAGTAATTCAGTCAGTATTTGTTGGGTATCGACTATGTTGTAGACACGAATCAGAAGTTATTTCTTAAAAAAAAAAACTTTAGAGACAGGAATGAACAAGCCACTTTGCTCTATATGGGACTAAGGTTCTCGTCTATATTTCAAACTCTGGGTTTAGAGAGTTTAACTAGATTTCTTAAGATCATTTCAAAATATCTTATCCAGGAAATTCAAAGCTCACATTTAGTTGAACCCATGTGTACAAGGTATTAGGAAGGCTCACAGAAAACTCTCCACAGGGAAGCGAGTGTTTCCATGAAAGTAAATGACTAAAAATTGATTTCATGTATTGGTAGCAATTTTAAGTACAACCTTGGTTCATCATATCCAGTGACACTGTTCTCAAGTTAAAATTATCTTCAGGAAGCATTCAGTAAATACTGAATTATTTAGTGCCTACTGGGATGCAACAGACAATAAGAGAGATGTGACCCTTGTTTCTCAGTGAGTTTACAGTCAGTGCAAATGAACACAAGGGAAATAAACAAATGAGCCTATCTTGCACTAAGAATTTAATTTTAAAATAACTGTTAAAACATCTCCTTCCTTAAACAACCACTATATTGTCAAGGGTTGCAACATGTCAACTGAAGATATTTGGAGTTATTTCTCAGCCTCCTTTACAGGTAAGGGAGGTACGGAGATGTAGGCAGAAGTCACTTGGGCTTTTAGGGAAGCTCTTAAAGGGACATTTACTTGGGTGGCAGGTCCTCCTTCACTCTTCTCATTCCTTGCTTCTGTCTGCCCGTCATTGGACACTATAGCTGGTGCTGTAGTGATCCTTTTGTACCATGAGGCAGCCTTGAGGAAGACGAGTCTGGGAAATTGATGATGTCATGACATCACCTAGCTGGCCTGGGACTGTCTACTTGCAAACTTGCATCTGAGAGAAACTATACCTTTATCTTGTTTAACACAGTGTTATTGCCAGTCTCTGTTATTCACAGTTAATCATAATTCCTCTTTTAAACAGATTTTTAATTTGTTTAAAATAGAGACAGGGTCTCATTCTTGCTCAGGCTGGTCTTGAACTCCTGAGCTCAAGCGATCCTCCTGCCTTGGCCTCCCAGAGTGCTAGGATTACAGGCGTGAGCCACCATGCCCGGCCTAAACAGATTTTTAAAACAGATAAAAAGATGCATTTCTCTGGAGATGGACGGTCATGTCAAATAGAGTTTAAAAAAAAAAACTCGTATGTTTCCAACAAGGATGTGTTCTTATGAACTTCCTAAGAAATGTCCTAATGTATGTAGAAATTTGTATAAGACAACATCTTCTTGGACAGCTTTCTGGACATACTCAACTCCAGATGGTCACTATTTCTATTCTGGAATAAATGAACCTGACCTTTATCTCCAAAAATTGTTTCAACGTCAACATCACAAGCTTCAAGTTCCCTCTCTGTTTCATGCACGTTCTGTTGTTCTATCTCTTCCACATCCTAGAGACCACTCTAACTGGGCTGAGTCCTCACCAGTACTCTTCTCTCTCCAGCAGATTTCTCTTGGCCTTTCTTGATTTTGTCCCCAGCCCTGATCTCCTAGGAATACATTTTATGGATTCTGCCATTTCTCCTCCAGAACTCTAGGGTCTTAGCCATGCATTCTCAAGTGCTTAAGCAGATTCATGGATCACTTTAAAGGAACACAGTAGCCTTTCAACATGGAAGGGAGACAGCCCTTTGGATAAGAATGTCATTTGGCTGCTGACACTTTAGAAACCTCACTGTCAACATATCAACAGCTTCTTCATCACCACCTTCTTCACATCCTCTTTTTCATCACTGCCTTCATCCCACCATGCTCATCACCACCATCCTCATCCCCAACTCTCTAGAGAATACCAGCTGACATGCACTGAGTGCTTGTCATCACTTGTTCATTTAGAGACCTAGTGAGGCAGCTCTGTGCTAGAGCGCTGGATTAACAGGTAAAGAAACCTGGATGCAGAGCAGTGAACACGCTCACATCACAACGCTGGGCGTGGGATTTGAATACAGTTCTGGTGCCAGAGCCCACCTCCTCCCCTCTCCATTCTGCCTTCTCTGGCGGTTCTAGTATAAAAAATGTAGGACTCCCTCTTCAACGGCGAAGAACATCAGCCTTTCAGGAACATGTTAGAAAGTTTAGCTGTGAATTTAATTTATCCAACATTGGACAAAGACTCCTTTGGGACATTTAATATCTGAGAGAGTCTAATGTACTTGCTAGCTACCTGTGCTTCTCATTTTATTACTTATGTCTCCATATGAGTTTAGACATCAGTTCTGCCCTTTGGGAATCCCAAGCTTATTGTCTAATGTCCATTTGAAGACAATTTTTGTGCCTTTGTTAATATCTACAGGGGAATACATTTTCCTTATGCTAGTCAGTCTCTTTGTCTTGTAATTTATTTTTTAAAAATTAACAGATAACATTGTATGCTTTTATTGTGTATGTGTTTGAAGTGTATATATATATATATGTATAGTTATACACACTCACACACACACATATCCACACATTGTGGAATGGTAGCTAACCTTTAAGGTCTATGTTAAATTCTTCCTTGGATTCAGAGACGCTAACAACAGAAGTCTCTCATTCACAGTGCTTAGTCCTTGACTGGGCACACATTTCTTTTTTTTCTAAGTCACAGACCCTAACTTCAGAGCTGGACCGAAGTAACTAATCAATCTCTCACAGCTGACAGCATGGATAAGTCTTCTTATTTTCGATCGAGGTTATCCTATTTTTGCTTTCATTGCCATGTTTGTATTGACTATTACAATGCACCTTGAGTTTTTATTTTGAAATAGGTTGACAGGAAATTCTACAGGTAAACCGATATCCCCCAGTGACTGTCCATGGAGCCCCAGTGCAGCAGGACATACTGGGTTGCCCAGGAAAAACTGGTCCCAGGCCAGCCCTACAGACCATACCTAACCCTCTTAGAGAAACACAAAGCAGTTTAAAGTGAACCAGAAGTCTTGCAATTAGAGAAGGCTTTTAAACTATTCAACTCAGTGCTTCCCACATCTATTTGACCCCGAAATTTTTTATTTACACCCCCTGTGGTGTGACTTGTGGGACTGATTTCTTGGAACACGAGTTTGGGAAACACGGAAGGCACGAGCCACCTGTTGGAGCGCTGTTGGGCAGTCAGGGCACGGAGCCGTGTCAGGCTATCGCAGACCTTGCTGTTTTAAGGCTGGAATCCTGAGTGCCCAAGACACCATGGGGAGAAAGGGAGTTGTCTACACCCTGAATAAGTCGTGGAGGGCTGCTGCGGCGAGAGGCCATGGGGGAACTGGGAGGCTGAGAGGGTCGATCCACCCGTCCCAAGCCACCCGGAGCCGCGCCGGGGTTCCTCGAGAGAGGGTGGGGCAACCTCCGGTCCACACATGAGCCTTTTCTCCGAATGCCTTGGAGGGTGTAAACGCCAGTGGCAGGCAAGGATGCACAGCACCACGGTGAGGGGTGAGGAGTGCGGCTTCCGAGGCACAGAACCTGGTTCACTTCCCGTTTCTGCCACAAGCCCATGACCTTGCAGCTGTTCTTTAGGTCCTCTGAGCTTAACCATCAGCTCATTGGTAAAGTGCAAAACCAAGCTCACACGGTCAAATGAGGCAGCAGGAGGAGAGCACCGTGGTGGATGCAGCAAAGGCTTGGCAAATGTCAGGGGCCATTGTACCTATGCTAGGCCCCTCACTTGGCCTAAGAAAGGCATCTAATCCAGGGCCCTGGCCCCGCCACCAAAGCAGCTGTGATCATAGCACACTGCCATCAGATGCATAGTGCACATGGCTTCCTAGTTTGGGTACAAACTCAGCAACTGAATGCGATCTCGTGTACTCAGCCCTTCCCCAAATATTGCTCCATTGGAATAAATGGGAATCAACAACCACGATCCACAGTCATAAAAGCACAGGGCTGAGAATAAGTCACGGCTCTCCTAGACAGACTCGCTTGGCTGTTATTTATAAGCTCCTGGGCCACATTGTTACTGACAAGAAAGTCTGCTCTACCTCCTCGCTGCTGTTCCGTCTGGCCTCTCAATCTGTACTTGCTGGAAAAAAATAGTTATTGTTATGCTAAAATCACAATGGGACTCTCATAACTCAGTGCTAAATAACACTCATAAAACTATGAAAATGGCACTTGGGCATTAAAAGTTATTTTCTTATGGACTTTAACAAGATTCAGTGCTTTTGTTCTCATAGTGCTCTGGTGTTTCAGCTTCACACACACACACAGGATAAAAATGTGAGGAAGAACTCCAGCACAGCACCATTCTCTCTCCCGCAAAGGAGTGTGTTGATTTTGCACACAGGGAACCAGCAGGGGCCGTGGTACACGGAATTAATATCGACCCGTGACCGTGGTCGTCACTGCCACGGTGGTGACAGCAAGGGCTTACCTCTTTCTTGGTGAATTTTGGCGAGTGATCGTTTTTGTCATCGATCATGATCGTGGCTGTGGCCGTGCCCGTTAATCCGACGTCCAGTCCGGCCATATCCTGAGCTTCAATGATCAGTTCATACTTGGGATTTTCCAGAGTCTGCAAAGCACAAGCACAGAGGGAGAAGATGGCATTTAGACCTGGGAAGGGGCAGATGTGTGGCCCCGGCTTTTTCTCCCCCTCCCCCGTGGAGGGCGGGCGTCTTTAGGCAGCCACCACATGACTCCCTGCTGTGTATAAACACGCCTCAAGAATCCCTCCAATACAAGACAGTCACTATTCATAGACTGGAGCTGGCTGGGGGACAGAACCTATTTACTGTCCTTGTTTAGGAGAACATTTGATACATTCCAGAATGTTCCATTTCCTGTGCTTGGCTATACACTGTTTAATTTTTATACCCACATCTGTCATTTCACAGTGACCTCATTAAGCTGATCTGAAAATGCGGTTAACTTTGATGGTGAGTTTAGGACAAAGATGGCAGCTTTAGAAACTCACATTTACCGAACAACCAAATGGGACAGACATTGTATCATTGTACTTTACAGAAATCCTTATAGTTAATCTTTTCAGCAAGCAGGTCAGACTGCAATTATTCTTCCCATTCTACAGATGGGAAAAAAACAACTGAGGTTTAGAGTCACTTATACTGCATTCTTTCAGGTAATTTTAGTCTCATAGGATGTTAAATTTGGAAGATGCATTTAATCCAACCATGATCTGAAAAATATAACGCAATGTCGCACTATTGTCTCTTTTTATATTTTTTTGAATATAAAATGTTTTTCATTTGAATATTTGACAGATATTTAGCTCCCATGTTCAAACATTCAAAACAACTAGCCACATAGCTCTGACGCTAAGAGGAAGAGCACAGTGGCTGGCAGATAACAGCCCCTGCTTTTAAATTGTCTTCTGTAGAGGATCTGCTTGTCTTGGTCAAACCACACACCTTTCTTTTTCTGACAAGGCAGCACCCCATGTTTCCTCTGGGGTCCTACCCACCCCTTATTCTCTGCCCGTGTGCTTTGGGTTGGATTGCCTTCTGCCCAGTGAACTTCAGGGATGAGCCCTGATGAGGAGAAGCTGACAAGCACACCCCATTCCAGGGGTGTAATGATTAGTCCGGGTTCTGTGTCTGGCAGCCAGGGGAAGGAAGCTGTTTCCCCACAGTGCGAACCGGGAAGCTTCTATCTGGGGCAGCTAGAGGAGCCATTGCAGGACCACAGCAGGCGTGGTGCAGGGGAAGCCCGTCTAAGAATGAAGCCATCTCCTGGGAGAATTATGCTTGAAACTTGAGGCAAAAAGAAATGGTTCTCAGTGATTATACTGGGGCCACTTCATCACGCCATGCCTGAAGCCAGCCCTGCCCACGGACTTTTCAGCTAATGAAGGCATTAATTTTCCTTATTTGCTTAAACCAGTTTGGATTGGTTTCTTAATCACTCACACAGAGAGTCTGAGTGGAACTACCTTCAATAACAAAAATAAAAGGTGTTTACAATCACATAAATAGTCCTACCAGTATGACAGCCTCAAAAACAGTTGGTTATACCAACTAATAATTAAGAAATACCACAGGGAGCAAAGAACAAAAAAGCAACAGGGGGTCTCTACTTTTCTGCTAAAGCCATCAGTTTACACAGTAAATTTTAATAGCACAGTGCTAGCTTTCTCAGAAACTTTGAAGTATTTTTGAAGGGTAGTTAGCTGTTTGCTCCCTGGGGCATCTTTAATTGGTGTTTCTTTAACTTCTAGGTAGCTTCTGAGCTACTAACTTAAGAAGTATTAGTTTTGTTGGACAGTTTGGTAAGGCCCTAAATTTATTTTTTATTTATTTCTGAGACTGAGTCTCACTCTGTCACTCTGGCTAGAGTGCAGTGGTGTCATCATAGCTCACTGCAACCTCCTGCTTCAGCCTCCCAAGTAGCAGGGACTACAGGACTGAACCACCACACCTGGCTAATTTTTCCTATTTTAAGTAGAGACAGGGTCTCACTCTTGCTCAGGTTGGTCTCAAATTCCTCAGCTGAAAAACATGCTCAACATCTCTAATCATCAGAGAAATGCAAATCAAAACCACA
>VBSM01000949.1:20675565-20736424 GCA_008086735.1 Cheirogaleus medius | reverse complement strand
TGGCCTCCCAGAGTGCTAGGATTACAGGCGTGAGCCACCACGCCCGGCCAAGGCCCTAAACTTAAATTGGGGATGATGAGTCGGATGCTGATGTGCTCTTTGGCAGCTCCACACATAATGTTTTGGTTTTAATTCCAGCTCTACCAGGACTGAAGGTCCCAAAGTTCTCTGATGGCTGAGTGCAAATGGAATTTGACACTATACCCAGCTCTGGTTCTGCCTGGGTCAGTTGGCACTTCTCTGTAAGGGTGCTTGAAATGCCATCCACTCACAAGTTGAAGCTGGAAAACTTTATCTTAATGTAAAGTTTCCTACTTATCATCATTGGCTTTCTACTTATCATCATTGACAAGTTGGATTGGATTTACTATTTACCATAAACAGTAGCTGGACCACATGAAACCAGTAAATTGGCCACCTACAAAATCTTTCCTGAGTGTCTCTGGACATGCTAACCACTAGCCTGAACATCTCAGGCCTAATATCTTGCATGACATTTTAACTTCTGTCCTAAGACATTATAAATATTTTTGAAGGCAAACAACCACTGAAATAAGAAATTATATAGATTTTTTTCCGCAATATTAAAGAGATCATGGTAAATGTAATATCATTTTTCCCATGCAATATCATTTATCAACATAATTTCTGTACATTAAGGGTTGCGTAAAATATAATCATATGGATATTTTATAATTTGCTTAATCATTTTCTATAATATTATTAAGTCTTTAGGTTATTTGCAGTGTTTTAAAAATGCTGATGGTTTTAAATAGCACTGCAATGAACATCTTTATTCAGGGAACCTTATATATACTTTGGCTGTTATTTTTGGTTTTGTTTGTTTTTGAATGATAGATGCCTAGATGCATGTGGAATTACCGGAATGAAGGGTATGAGTATTTTAAGGCTTTTTATTTACATTTTAATATTGTTTTCCAAGAGAATGTTATGAATTTTTATACCAGTCATACCAGAACGTTTAGTTTATGATCCCAGGCAGGACTTGTGTCTAAAGAACAGCTCCTGTTATCGCCCATGAAGCAATTTGGGGGACTAGTGTGATTCTATGATGGCTACTTAAGAAGGAGAGAAATTCCTCACCGTGTTCACTCTCCTCCATCTGGGAGTATTGCTCACGGTGGAGACTGCTTCAAACACTGACAACAGCAGGCCGGTACTGCTTCAATCTCCCCGTCTCCACCCCCTCTTCCTGTACCTACCCTGTCACCCCCTCAGGGCATCGCCTGGTCCTCATTCTCAGCACAGGTGGAGTTCAGGTGCGGTTGGCTCCGCCCTCATCTAGGGATGGGAATGTGGTTCAGGCCTGGCCAATCAGGGCTTTCCATTCCCATGGCCATGGGATACGCACGTAACCTAAGTTAGGCCACCCTGACATTGAAATTCAATTTTGGGATGTATTTCTTTTAGAGTGCTTAGGGCAAAGAAGTTCTCTTTCTGCTAGACTTGAAGGTGGTAGGGCATCAAGGTGGAGCTGGTAGGGGCCATTTGCAACCCCACAGAGAAAGTCAACTTGAGAACAGAGGTAACACAGGCAGGTAACAAGAGGTAGAGATGGATGGAGTTGGTTTTTAAAACATAATTTGAGCCCCTTAATAGTCATCCTTGAATTGAGAAATTACTGCTGAGATTTTGTGACTTCTATGAGCTAATAAATTTCTCCTTTCCTCTAGACACTTGATTTAGATGTTGTATGAGTAGCAACAAGGCAGTTTTTACTAATACTGCAACTAATACTATGATCAATTATCTGGTTATTAGTAAGAAAGCTTAAGAGCTACCAAATCACACCATAGCATCGCAGTGGGCTCTTCACAACAGCATCCCCACCATTCGTGAACACATCATTTTCTCTTTTAACAGTTTCCCCTGCACAGACTTTTTTCCCCAGAGAAAGTTACTATAATTTTTTCTTTTATTATTTTATATATCCATTTAATTGGTGGTTAATGAACATCTAGTTTAAATGTTGTGCTGAGTGTTGGGGATATAGTGATGGAAAAATAGGGTCCCTTTCTTTAAGGAGTTCAAAGTATAGGGTTGAGACCAGTCATGTTCACGTATAGCTGCAATAAAATACAGCCAAAGCTAAGCAGAGGTATGTACAAATTCTCATGATAGTACAAACGGACACATGGGCATAACTCTCTTGTGGTTAAACACATTTTATAAATAATTTTAAAAATGAACCAGTCAATCTCCATCTCTTGAAGAAAATAAACTCTACAGTTGTAATGTGAAATAGATTGATTAACCTCGTAGAGAATCAATTAGATTATTAAGTAGATAAATTGCAAGGTTTGGGATGAAATGTTCCAAAAGTCTCCATTTTCTGGCAAACATAAGGCTAACATTAAAAATGCTTTTATTACTGAAGTAATATCCAATTATTATAAGGAGAATAAAAATGATACAGTCATTTCTAAAGTAGAAACTGAGGACTTGCCTCCATCCTTACCCCTAAAAGGTAACTGAGAGCAATGAAGTGTGTCTCCCTCCTGTTTCCTGCACATTATAAGTACACACACAGATACATTTGATATACCCTCATATGTAGCACACATTTATATGCACAAATATTTAAAGGGAATGATACCACTTACGTAGTCGCATGGTTTGTTTTATCATATCACTCTTATCTCAGTGCTTAATGATCTGCCTGTTCATTTCAACAGCTCTACACTAGTCCCCTGTAGGAATCCACTCTAATGTCTTCAATCAGTCCCTCTTGTCATTTGAGTTGCTTCCAAATTTCACTTTCAAAAGCAACTCTAATACAAAAAAATTCATTGGCTTGTTAGTATTTTCGTATTTTTCTCTAATGAACACTATTGCTTTCACAATGAGAACAACAATAACAAAAACCAAACAACCACGAATAAAAATAATCTCCTTTGGAATGTAAAAGACCCAGTCATATTTAAAGATGAGAGAAAATGCCACGTGAGTTCCCACACTCTTGCGTGACCAGGATACTTTCCACTTATGTCTGATCTATTTCCCACTCCTGCTGTGCCTCTTCCAGAGGTCATCCCTAATTCCCTACCTCTCTTTGTCACTCTTACTTGAAATATACATATATATTTAATTCTGTATCACTCCCGTGGGAATGATTGCTGGGAAAGATCCCTTTTAGGTTGGGTGTCCAGCCCACAGCTGCCCCTTCTCTGAAGGAACCCGTGATGCAGAGAAACAGTCCCCAGTGGCCACGATCATGACTGCCTTCGTTGGCAGGAATTGTCTAATTCACAGGGGACCCCCTAATCTTAGCTGGGACAATCAGATTCTGGGAATATGAAATGTGGAACCAAGAGTCACAGAGACAGAATGTAGAGCACACCTCGTTGCCTTTCTCCACGTAACTCCTGGGACCAAAAGAGGGAGTTTGACTTCTTGAATATTTTGGGAGGAAACCTACCACCCTTGTGCTCCTCTCTGCCCATGTGGAAGGCACCCTGCTTCCAGGAAATGAGACCTTCAGTTGTCCAGTTGCCCTGTCATTAGGTGAGTAGACTTGACAGTGAGGAGGAAACTCCATTGTCCTCTCAAGGTCAAGCTACACTGTCCATGGGCCTCACCTGATTCTTGTGTCTGTTTGGTTCAAGGTTCGGACAGAAAATGGATGTAACCAACTCCAACTTCGAAGAACATTCGAGCCTAGTTATGCAAAAGGGGCTGCTCTAACCAGAAAGATGCAAGCTTGGCTGCTGAGATCTGGGAGCTTTGCTGCCCCTGACTTCAGTTCTTTCCCTGATTCTGTAACACATCCCAGTGTGTGTTCACTGAAGCCAGCCAGCCAGAATCAGTTTCAGTTGCTTGCAACCAAAGGAACTTGCGGTGAAGACAATGCTGTGTGTTCACCAAATCCCATTTCCCTGGATTCTGGGGGCACACAGCTAGACTGTATTCCCCAGGCTTCCTGGCAGTAAGATGGGTCTGTGGGACTGATTCTGGCCAATGGACAATGTACAGAAGTGATGTCCTTGGTGTGACCCCTAAACCTCCCACATAACCCGCCCCCCACTTTCTGTTTCCCAAAAAGGAAGAAGCCTGGATCTCCCAATGACTGCGAGGCAGAGCCCCTTTGCTAACCTGCTTGAGCCTGTAAGGAGAGCAAGAAAAACAGCCATTCTTGAGGCTTACGGGCTGTTCATATGGTGCCTAGCATAGCTTATTGCAACCTCCTGCTTCAGGCTCCCAAGTAGCTGGGACTACAGGATTGCACCACCACACCCGGCTAATTTTTAGATTTTAAGTTGAGACTGGGTCTCGCTCTCGCTCTTGACTAATATGAAGGTTATGTTTCTTGTTTTCTTTAATTTTGGATGCCTGTTTGCTGTCTCCCTAAGTGGATGACAAAGTTTTCAAGGGCAAGGACCATGCCTTTGGCCACAATGCCCGGCCAGTGCTCAGCACACGAGGTGGGCGATTTACTTTCATTATTGATAATGATGATATATTACTGTTTCCCCGAACTAAATTATCTCTCAAAGGTCTGAGCACATCAGTGGCATTTCCAAAGCAAAGTCATTTATTCTCAGGGAATGGCTTATACGTTGGGGAACTCTAGCTCAAGGAGATAGGATTTTATTTTGAGGAAGAAAGGCACTGTGTCAAAACTGGGAAAATTAAATTGGCTCCTGTGATTTTATTTGAAGCTATCTGATCTGTAAGACATATCTAAGAGAGTCAAGCTGCTCTCCTTGTTTGAGTTCCGCAGTCGTGCATTTCTATTGCATTTGCCATCTCCTCCCGGGTGTCTCCCAGCTTCCAGTTAATATATATCCTAGAAACAAAAGGAAGATGGTATGTCGGCAAGAGAAAGCCTCGAGTGAATCTCCACAGACACAGGCCAGGTTCACTGATCACACTGATTGGAAAACCAAACATTTCATCTTGAAAAAAGAATCAAGCCATGTCATTAAATGTGGCACACAATCAATCACCCGGCCCTTGATGTTTTACACAGCTATGATGACTTCCATACAAGCATGCACTTAATGGAACATTTATCACTAATAACAAGAATAATGGTAGCTGTGGGGGGAAATCAACGAATAAATGTTACATGAAAAAGGTTTTCCCATTAATCCACGCAGTCGCCTGCCCTTCCTTTGCCTGATCTGGAGCTGCCCTCCACATCTCTCCTTATGGGTTGTCCAGACTCAATTTCTTTCCGCCGTACCCCACTGTTTCTTATTTTTGAACTTTTCTCCTTTACTTCTTCCTCCAGCCTAATGCCCATTCATTTGCTGATGGTCATCATTCATTGCACGGAAGCCCCATGAAGGCAGGGACCCCAGTGCACAGCAGGGTGGCTGACACTTAGGAAGGAGGCCATCAGTATTTGATCAATTATTATTACCCTGGCTCCACTACTTGGTAGCTGAGTGACCCCAGCCCAGTTACTCAGTTTCATCATCTATAAAATGAGGAGAAGAATAATACTTATAGGGTAGCTGAGGATTAAAAGAGGTCAAGTGCCAAGCGCAGAGTCAGGCATTTGCAAATGCCCTGGAAACAGTTACCATTATTAGATAACAGAATCTTTGGGAAGTTTCCTGAAGATGTGGCAAGAAACTGAGGGTGGCCATCAGGAAGAGCCAAAAGCAACTGAATGCTGCCAGAACCACGGAGTGAGCTTGGAAGAGGATTCTTTCCTAGACAAAACTTCTGATCAAGCTGCAGATTCTGGACCGACACATGGGTTGCAGCTCTGTGGGAGCCCATGAAGCAGAGAGCACAGCTAGGAAATGCCTAGCTCTCTGAAAACAGAGGCCGTGAGATAACAGATGTCTATTGTTTAAAGTCATTACGTTTTGGGGTAATTTGTTATGCAGCAATAGATAACGAATACAGGCTTTTATCCCAGCACCTACCACGATCTATGATGTTCTTGTTCATCGATGACCTGTTTATGGGCTATCTTGACTATGACAATTTGAGCTCCATGAGAACAGGGGCTTTGCTTATTTAGAGCTTTAGTTCTCAGTTATTAATTCAGCCCTGGGACATCACAGTTATGTAAGGATTGGTCAATTTTATATATATGTATGTTTTTATAGAACAATGAATTACATAGAATGGTGTACCTGTAAATGCTTAGTAACAGACTTTACTGATGTGTGGTATTTGTTAATTTTGGTGGTTTTCTCCTACTGTGGCTGATTTCAAGCTACCCATGTGATGTCATTCCAAAAGTGTGTAGTTAAGAAGAGACACATACTACCAGCGATTGTAGGCTGTTGAGAACTGGCCCGAGCATATATTAATACATTCTGCATTAGGAATCAAGGAAAGCCATAAGAAGGCATTTTTGTCAACAGATCACTTTGTTGTTTAACATTTAAGGTATTGTTAATGAGCAATACCGACACGAGATATGTAGCAAAGATACGATGTAATTCATTTATTTGTTTACTCTGCAGCTTTGCCCTGATAAACTGGGCATCGCAAGACTCCTTGCAATATGGGGACCAAGCAAGGGCCACATTCTTCTCCAGGTCAGCTGCACCTGGCACCTGGTCTATAAATATTGCAACAGATTGGTGGAAACATTATCTGAAGCAGAACGAGTTGTTGTCTGTCTGGAGTTTGATTTACCCACTCTGGCCACGTAACACTGGAACTGGGTTGTCCATAAATCCAGTAGGAACTACACACGTGTCCTCATAAAATGTGCCTTATTCCTGCCACAGCTGCTGAGAGATGTTCCCCCGTCTTCCCATGCAACAGGGCGAGTCTGGTGTGACTTGTGTTTGTCTTTAGGCCTCTTTTCACCTCGCCTCTCAGTGCTAACGTGAACATTCATGCTCTTGGCTGTCACCTGCTGTGTTTTCATTCCTTGCCGGGGCTTGGTGGGTAAGGGGAATGCAGAGCTCATTTCCCCAGATTTACTGGCTGCTGACAAAGCCGGCAGGGTGGGGAAGTCGCAGGGGAAATAAACACTGCCTCTTAGACGTATGCGGTTGGAATAACCTAAGTGATAGATTTGAGGTTGAGGGACACCAAAATCCAATAAAACATTTCCAGGCAAAGTGTGCATCTTCTGATGTCACTGATGAGTTACAGTAAATAAACTGCCAATGGCATTCATAGTGTACCTGGAAAAACCATCCGCTTTAGACCCAAGGAAGCAAATATTTGACACTCAGTTTGGTTTCACTGAAACATTTATTTAGTGTCTACTAGGTTCAAGGAACTCTGCTAGGATGTGATGAACGATACAGACCCTGTTTTTAGCACATTTCCTGTCCAGAGAAATGAACAAAAAGCCAGTCTGCCAGGTACAATGAGATGAATGTTATCAGATTGGTAGCAATTAAGGTCTATTGGAAAGGGTCAGGGTGGGGGATGCTCAGGAGGCCTACACGGAGCTTATTTAATCCATCAAACATTTATTGAGCACTTACTGTGTGTTAGGCAACATGCTGGAGGGTGAGAATAAGTAACAGGGATCAAGTCTAATGTGTGAGACTCACAGCCAGATCATTTCAGCAGAATGAGAAGGGAGTAAGCACAGAGGTCTGTGGTGTCACAAACCTAGACGTTATGGGCGGAGAGGCCGGGCTCCAAGAGATTAAGGAGAGAGTCCCACAGGAGGGACTGTCCTACTATAGGATGAGAAATGGGGTCTTGAAGTAGAAGTCAGTTTCTATGGAGGAAGGTGGGAGACTATTAATCCTAAAACTGTTAAATTCAGTCATTGACTAAGAACTGACTGTGAGTCGGGACACTGGGAGGGGTGGCAAGAAGTGTACTCCCTACTGTCAAGGAAGCCACCGCTTAGTTGAAGATAAGACACGTACAAGCGGCTTCTCAAGGCTGCAGGCAGCACGTGCTGAGCTGGCTGCGTACTCAGTAGGTTCACAATGGGAACGGCACGGCTAGGAGCGCTCGGTGGCTGCTCGGTGGCGTCAGGTCACTGCAAGGCTGGAGCTGAGCCCTGAAGGACGGGAGGGAAGGGGGAGAATGCAGAGAAGGAAGAAGGTCCTGGGGACGAGCGTAGCGGTGGCAGGCTGAGACAGGCCACCAGGGTGGCTGGAGTGAAGCTCTGTGAGGCAGGGAGAAGACACAGGCTATCGGTTCTTAAAAGTACCTTGGAGACCACCTCGTCCGGCCTTACCACAAGGAACCCACAGGGTGAGGAGAGGGAGAGAACCCCAAAAGCACGTGGCTGCTGAGGAGCGAGCTGGACATGCTGCGGGATTTCTTGGGTTCATCTATTTGACTGAGACGAGGGAGCACAGTCCCCTGAAGTTGAAGTAAACTATAATGTAATTAACATGCTCTTTCTCTATGATTTTTATATTTTCGCAACCTACTGCTACCACATTGGCTTTTGTTTTCTAACCTTTTGGCCCCATCATGGCAACATCATGCCTGGTCCGTAGGAGGTGTCAGGACATACAGTCTCAGTTGGTGCTTCTCGAACATGCCCGTATCAGAACCCTCTGGTCGGTGCTAAGGCACAGATTGCTGGCCCACAGCCGGGCTTCATGACTCAGCATGTCGGGGCGGGACCTGAGAATCTGCATTGTCCACGAGTTTCTTGGAGATGCTGATCTGCTGGTGTGCGGCACACACTTTGAGTAGCACTGTTCTCCCCTCCAAGTACTAACCAGGCCCGACCCTGCTTAGCTTCCGAGATCAGACGAGATCGGGCACGTTCAGGGTGGGATGGCCGTGGACTGAGTAGCACTCTTCAGAATGAACATGTATCTAAATGCAGGTTGGTACATACTCTTATATATTTTAACTTTAAATTCACCTGTTTATGATGCAATTTAAATGAAAAATAGAAAACATAGTTTTCCAAAAGTTTTCTCTCTAACTATAAAACTCCCCCCCCCCCTTTCTAGAAAAAAAATATGTCCTTTCTTTAAGACACCAAACAGCACCATGGTCGCCTCTCTGGCTTGCTCCAATCCTCTTCTAGACATGTCCACTGGATGCCCTCCCTCCTCCTTCACGGGCCAACGCCAGGACTCTTCTTCCCCTGCCGCCTGGCCCTTCTTCCTGGTGGCTCCGATCCAGCTGGCACCTGGGAGTCATCGTCAGCCATTCCCTCTCTGTCGTCCCACACGACCAGGCACCACATGCTACTCATCTTTCTCCCCGACCTCCCTTGAGTCCGTCCGTTTTGCTCTGTCACCACAGCTGCTGCATGACTTCGAGCCTCCATCCCTTCTCACCTGAGCTACTACGACAGCATCCGGACTGGACCCTCTGCCCCCTTCCAGACCCCTCTCTCCTGCCAAGCCAGACAGAGTGAGCTGTCTCAGCTACCATCTGACCTCATGATTCCGGGTAAAACCCTTCTGTGGCTCTTCAGTGGCTGCAGGACAGCGTGCAGGTTCCTCCAGCATGAAGGTCAAGCTCTTCATGGCCTTATCTTCTCTTTCTCCCCACTTGGCGTTGCATTTCCGTAACACTGAACTACTTGGTGATCCACACCGTCTCGGGCCTTTTCACTTCTCTTCATCTTTGCACCTTTGCTCACGCTGCAGCCTCTGACCTCCCTGCACAGGTTTTCCTGGCAAACTGCTACTGTCCCTACAGACCTTGCTCAGACGCTGCCTCCATCATGAAGCTTCTCTGTCCTCCCAGAGCTGCCCTCCTCCTCTGCGTCAGCCCTGGCTGTGGATCGTGGTGAATGCTTTTCTCTTGGTTGCCTTAATGACACTGCACAGCAATTTTCTCTTCACATGTCTGTCTCCATGATTATGCTGTGAGATGCTCAATGTCAGGTTCATGTATCAAGCACAGTGCACAAAATGCCATCATGCTTTTGTGTCTAGAAGCTTTCGCATCTTCTACCATAGACAGAATAAAAGCCCCCAAAGATGGCCATGTTCTAAATCCCAGAATCAGTGAATGTGTTACCTTAGGTGTGAAAGGAGACTTTGTTGAGTATCTTGACATGGGATATATCCATCTACCCTGGATTATCTGAATGGACTCATTATAATTGTAGGGGTCCTAATCAGAGGGAGGAAGAAGAGTCAGAGTCAGAAGAGATGGACGATGGCAGCAGAGGAGAAGGGGAGAGGGAGGAGAGAGAGATGCTAAGCTCCTGGCCTTTAGGTGGAGGAGGGGGCCGTGAGACAAGGACTGCAGGTGGCCCCTAGAAGCTGGGAAAGGCAAGAAAATGGATTCTCCCCTGGAACCTCCAAAAGGAACCAGCCCTGCTGACATCTCGATTTTAGCCCGGTGAGACTCACCTTGGCCTTCTGACTTCTAGAACTGTGAGACAATAAATGTGTGTTGTTTTAAGCCTCTCATTTTGTGGTCATTTGTTATGGCATCCAGGGGAAACTAATACGCCTCCGGAGAGTTGTCACTGGGCTTCTCGGATAGTGGAGTTGCCCCCCAGCCTCCCGCTCTGCCTGGCACGCAGCCACCTGTCTGCCTCCGTTCCGCTCCCGCTGCCTCCTGCAGAGGATGGCCCCCTCCCCCTTTCCAGAATAATGTCTTCTATCTCATCTCTGGAAAATATTTTTATTTCAATTCTTTGAAGTGTAATGTCAACCAGACCTTTCCTGCAAAAATCTGTCTAGCAGGAAGATGAATGTCCTCCCATCCACAAAGTGGTAAATATCAAATATTGGAGAATCTTCTCCTCCGTGTATGTGGTTTCCAATCTGTCAGTCACTTTCTAAGTATTCATTACATTCCTCGGTGAGGGCAGGGACCCTGTCTCTGAAGTATTCCTGCCACATCCCCAGTTCCTAGCCCCCTGAGACACTGAGGTCCCAAGACACTGCCTTTCTTGGTCATTGGGTTACAGGCTTTGAAAATAAGTTGAACTTATTCTAAATCAGCCAAGGGAAAAAAATCACACAAGCTAGTCTGCTATCTGGCACTCTCAGTAAATGTTTGATGAATGAATAAATCAAGAAATGGTTATATTGATTATTACACAGTAAACCTGGTCTCGGGATTTCTCTTCGGGTTGTGGGTCCAGAGACAGGACCTGGGCAAGTTCAGACAGGGCTAAGCCAGTTCTAGAGTCTGGTTAGGCAGAGTAGGGTGGGGTGACAAGGCTCTGGTTTTCCAAGAGTGAGCAGGGAAGGTCCCTCCCCTTTGGAGAGGGGTCCAAGCAAAGGGAGCCTTTGTATGCTTTGGATCTGAGGGGTTGTGCCCTCCGCCACCTTGAGGCAGAGTCCCTGTGCTTGGTCTAACCCCAGGGGCAGCCCGAGGCCAGTCACACATCCCGGGGTGTGTGAGATGGAAGGAGGGACATTCAGCTGAGACAACTGGATCCTCAGGTGGTGAGGTTTGGAAGGAAATGACCTTTCATACACAAACATACATACACACACATATGCACACAAAGGGACGAGAGAATGTTGCTCAGATGAACCTCAAAGAAGCCAGCTGGGGGCTGTCTCAGATGACCCTGGGGGGCCGTATGTGCCACAGTATAAAACTGGGAAACCGGTGCTCCTGTCATTCACCAAGCACTCTCCGAAAGCAAATAGCTTTCCTTGGGTTTCAATTTATTACCGTCTAAAATGTCATTCTCTGTATGGGTAATAAAAGATAATACGTTTTATGGTGGCTCCTTATGTTAAGGTTTTACAAAATCTGTTATTAAATGATCTGCATAGAATCTAAATGAATCTTACTAGGTTACATGAAATAGCAAGGTGGTTTTTTTTTTTTCTCTCCCTTTTCTCTTCCCCCAAATCAAGTGCAGTTAGAAGGGCAGCACTCTTTGTGTGTTTTCTAATCACACAGCAGAAGGTAATGCTTTTAAGGTCAGGCTAAAAATTGTGTTCTGCTGTGTAATCAGCTTCACGAAGTTACATACTGGTCCAAATGTCCAGAAAATTCAATTACTGACTCCCAATGACAAGAGCACATGAGCCCACCAAGGGTTGGTGGATGTTTCTAAAATTAGGTTCTAAATGCCTACAACTTGCAGCAATTCCAGCTTTACAACCTTTGCCTAACATCCGTCCTCTGCATGTTAATGGTCCCTGCCCATTAATTTCAGGCGCTTAATCAGTACCACATCCCGCACCCAGAGAAGCACGGTCTAAGTGGCTTTGTGGAGCCTGATGCGTCCTCCATTTCTGAGAACCTGTTCGCATTCAGATGCGATCTCCTAATCAAAGTCTGCCGCCCAGGGTTACTTTTAATCAGCATTATACATGGTCCCTTAAGTGAAACGCATTTTTATGCAAAGCTTACTTTGGTTTAGAGTTCTATTGCCTGCAATAATTCCAGGTAGCTTTGGAAACAAAGGAGCCCACGGAGAGAGTAATAAATCAGCCAATGACACCCACCCACCCTAGCCATGGACAGGAAAGTAATTTTAGACACCGCCTTTCTGCTGTCATTGGTTATACTCTTTGAAAATAAATTGAACTAATTCTAAATCATCTCAGGGAAAAAAAATCACATAAGATGGATTCCAATTACACCATGGCTGTTGTTCCAAAAGCTAATTCGTATACGAGGGAGAAGAGGCAACCCGAATAACCTGGCTGCAGATTATTCTGGAAGGCTCTGCTGGTGATTTCATGCCTGGCATGGGGAGCTCTTCCGATCACCTTTAGTATCATTTGTACACAATGCCTAATGGACGGTGATCCTCCGGCCTGTGCCCACGGGGCAGCCCTTGCGTGACCTGGGCTCCACCACTCATTTTGTTCTTGAAATTGTCCTGGCTCTGCTGACAAGGGCTAAACCTATTAACACCTGGGAACGATAGTGGAGCCAGGAACAGGAAGTCAAATGTTATGACTTAACATTTGGTCGTGCCCGTCTTCCGCTCAGCCTCGAAGACAGACAGAATGTTGATAAAGACAAGTGTGCTTTTCTTCGCAAATAATAAAACCCACGAACGTGTCCTTGGAGGGTTCTTTTTAATTTTATTTTAAAAAATAACAATAAACAAAGTCTCTGTCTGTCCTCTGGCCCTTCTCCAGAGCCCTTTTCAATGTGGAGGGGAACCGAACTCTTATTGCCAACCTCTCTGGGAGAAGTCCCAATGCCTCGGCTGCTTGTCCCAGTGTGGGGACAGGGGTGAAGACCTCAGCCCCGGGTGTGTTGGGGGGAACATACCTCTGTGCATCGTGCTCCCTCCTGGCTCAAACCCCAAGCTATGGACCTTCCCTCTCCAGTCCACAACTACCCATTCCTTGCCAGTACAGCTGGGCTCCACTCAGACCGTCTGTCTTTATGATAATCATGGCTACATCCATCAAGCAAGCATTTGCTATATTCTGAAAATGGTGTTCAGCCCTTTATGTGAATCATCCCCGTTTGTCTCTGTGACACCTCCAAGAAGTTGGTGTGGTTGTCGTCCCCATTGCACAGGCAAAGATTGTGTTGTTCCAGGACACGCAGTTCCTACACAGTAGCACTGGGATTGGAACTTGACTTCTGGGTGCCTAGCCTGCACTCTCAACGGCTACACTCGGCAGAGGACAGAGTACTCCTCACCTACACGGTAACCCAAAGCCCCTGTTGGTAACAGTCCAAGGGTTCAACAGGGGAACCCATTTTCCAGCTGTTCCCACCAGCTCTGTATGGGTTGGGTTGGGAGGAAGAGAGCCTTTCTTGCAGGGACAGGTTGCCAGTCATGGCAGCTCTTTGAGCAATCTCCACCAGGTCTCTAGAGGTCATCCTTCTTCATGGAGACCCCATTTATCCCCTCAGCTTTGGCTCTACCCACCCCTGTTGACTCTGACAGCTTCAATTACTACCTGTCTCTTTTATGTTCAAATCTCTCCAATTCCAAGATCCATGCTTTTAACTGCTTGCTCGGCGTCTATTTCCCCTGAATGTTTCATGAGCACTGCAAACACAGCATGTCCCAAAGCAAACTCAGTAGCTTCCCAACCAAGCATACCACTTCCCTGTCCTGGAAAATGGTGTCACCTTCTACCCAGGCAACCAAACCGGACCCCTTGTGTCCTAGTCTCCTTCCTCATCCCCATTGCATTCAATCTGGTTGACTCTCTCTTGAAAAGGACTCTCATGTTACCCCTTTCTCATTATTCCCACATCCCTTACCTGACTTGAGGTCACTGTCAGATCTCACTTTGCTATGTCTGCCTTTAGGAAGGCAGACACCAGACCTGCTTTTCAAAGCCCATATGCATTGGTGGGTTCAATAAATAGATATAATAATTATTTTTGTAAAAAAGAGAAAGATCTTCATCATTTCAACATAAATATAAAGCACATTTCCTTCAATGCCAGCTGAAATACAGTCTGCCCAAATTTCATTATAGCTCCAAAGTCAAAGGATGAAATTTTAACAACATATAAGCATTTAAAAAATAAACAGAATAAATGTCACCATCTATGGGGAATTGTGCCTTTCTTTGTTTTATAATATTAATAAAATATTAACTCCCACAAATAAAGATCTGTTATCTAACATGCTCAATATCGCTTTTCTGCCCAGCAACCCACTGAACATTTGGCCGTTCTCAACTTCCCACTTCCAATCAACTCCAACATCATGGAAACATTAATAAGAACATACACAAGAGGCAAAATAAAGGACTTATTAGAAATGAACAAATACAAATGGGTGCCGAGTTGCCTTGATCTTAGATTTAGGATCTTCCTGGACCCGATTTAATCAATTACCAAGCTGATCAATTCTGCCTCTTATAATTTGTTCATATTTGTCCTTGCTTTCCATTCTCACTATTTCTCCTTTAGTTCAGGCCACAGAAAGCCTCCTGGGGTCCACATTGCCACCTCAGGCACATTTTCATTAGAATGATCTTCCTGATGCTCAGCTCTGATCACTCTGTTTGCCTGTAACATATCTCAGCCTAGACCTTCAATGGTTAGTTAAGTTTTAACCAGCCCCAAAGATGTGCTGGGCCTGTTTAGCCATGTCCTCTTAGCAGAGACATAAATCGGCCAGCAATCCATTGCTAGGTTTGTACCCTGGAACCCTAAGTCCTGGAAAATTTTACTATCCAGGAAAGTACCCTGTGGCTGTGAGAAATGGTTAATTTTATAGGATCTGAGCAAGTCAAGAATGGCTGGATGCTTCCCCCAACCAGGAATGGCCAGCCAGCGAATATACTCACAAATGTACCATTTAAACATTCTCATAATACCCTGAGAAAAAAATGTATTCAAATCCAGCAAGCATAGCTCTTTGCAGCATTGAAGATTGCCGCTGTTTAAGCCAGAGGCACACACATTAAAAATAAATGCATAGTAGGAGAATATTTAATGACATGGAAAATGTTTCTATTACACTGTTGAGAAGAAAAAGCAGGTTACAAAACTGTATGAACAGTGAGATGCCATTTTTGTAAAAAAATGTAATTATATATCACAATATACAAATAAAGCAGGAAAATTAAGTTATTAACAGCAATTATCTGTGGATGATGTGGTTATTCAATTTTTATTTTATCCTTTGTGTCCTTTCTGATTTTATAATTTTTTAAAAATAAACATATATTATTTAGTGGTCATAAAAGAGACAAAGTTTTATTATCAGAACTAAACTATAATGGCTAAGTGCTTCTGGATGCATCTACGGGATTTTGATGGGGATGAATCGCAAGGTGCATGGTTCTGGGTGAGGGATGTGGCTTCCTAGTCCTCTCTCCTCCTTGGCCCCCTGGGAAGCTGTGCAAACCCATGAGTGCCAGGCTTTGCTTAGAAACAGACAACCATTTCCTTGAACCAAGATGTGATGGCCATTAGTAATTCCAATAGGGGCATCTGCGAAGACCTCAGATTACAATAGAAAGAAGGTGCTAAATAAAGAATGCACGCCTCTCGTTGGCTTTTTAAATGTCAGTGTGCAGGTCTGAACATTTCTATCTCAGACATCCCTAGAGAGCCAGACCCAACAGCTGTTGGGGAGGGAACCAAGAATCAACTAAATGTTAATTGGCACCGAGGCGTGACATGGGGGTCCTTAAAAGGTCATGCTGGGAAACTTGGTCTTTTCCTATTCTTCTCTTCTTCCTTTAATGTGGTCATCCATAAACCATGAAGGGGACCTGGTCAATGAACATGAACAGGAGGACAGGGGATATTTAACCCTTCCTACAGCAAGACATCCATCATCCGTGTGCTATTCTGCGGCCGTGATGGCACCGTGTTGCGGAATATTTGGATGGAACTGAAAGCCTGAAGCCAGTTGGCAGGTGGATTCCCAACACCCAGGCACTCAGGGAGATATAAATTAGTGATCAAATATGGGAGCACTTGATTGTTTTGTCCACAAAGATCATCTATATGTCTGTTCTGAGTTTATTAGTTATTTCATCAGCTAATAATACAACAAAGTGGATAGAATCAAGAAAGTGAAAAAACAACTTAGAGAATGGGAGGAAAATGTCAGCAACTCACATATCTGATAAGGGTCTAACATCCAGAACATACAAAGAACGCTTACAATTCAACAACAAAAGACAAGCAACCCAATTAAAATATAGGCAAAAGGCTTGAATAAACATTTCTCCCAAGAAGATAGACAAATGGCCAATGAGCTCATGAAAACATGCTCAACACTACTAACCATTAGAGAAACACAAATTGAAGCTACAGTGAGATAGTACCTCATACCCATTAGAATGGCTACTGTGAAAAAAAGAAACAACAACAGGAAATAACAAGTATCGGCAAGGATATTTTTGGAACCCTTGAGCACTACTGGTTAGAATGTAAAATGGTGTAACGGCTACGTAATCAGTATGGTAATTCCTCACAGAGTTAAAAATAAAATCACCACTCCTAGGTATATTTCCCATCAAATTGAAAACAGGCACTTAAACAAATACATGTACACATATGTTCATAGCACAGCACAATCGCTAGAAGGTGGAAAAAGCCCCAAATGTGTCCCAAATGTCAATCACTGATGAAATAGATAAACGAAATTGTAGCCTATCCAGGCAATGGGATATTATTTAGGAACTTTACTGAGATATAATTCACATACCACACAATTCACCCATTTAAAGTGTACAATTCAATGGTTTTTTAGCAGATTTACAGGGTTGTGTGACCATCACCATAATCGATTTTATAACATCATCCCCCCAAAACATCCCATTCCCATAGCAGTCACCACCTACATTACTTTCTCAGGGCTGCCAAAGTGACAGAAATGCATCGTCTCACAGTACTCCATTCATTTTTGTGGCCAAATAATATTCTATTGTGTGGCTAGACCCCATTTTGTTGACGTGTTCCTCAGTGGATGGGCATTTGGGTTATTTCCGCTTTTGGACTATCAATGCTATTAATATTTGTGTACAAGTTTTTGTGTGGATGTATGTATTTCCCTTGGGTATTTACAAGCTTCTCTCTTTAAAAATTACTCACTATGGGTTGGAGTTTTAGAACTAAAGTTCATGGACATCCCAGGAGTGAATTTGGGAGCTGTGTGGAGCCCACAAGTTGGATGTGAAATCATTGGTTCCCGCTCATTATTTTCCGGGGAGATGTTATGCTGGATTCCTCACAGGGCCTGGCCTGACTTGGCGGTGATTTGGGAAGCTACCACGGAGGGGGCAGGGGGAGAGAGGGAACCGACACATCAAGACCCACCGTAAACCACGACCCTGAATGGGATTCCTGGGACACAGATGAGGAAACTGAGGATGCGAGAGTGGAAGTAACTCATAACTGTGTAGTTGGTAAGTGATGAGGCCTGGATTTGAGCCTGGGTCTGACTCAGAGCAGCAGCCGTCAGCGGCCCCCCCTGTCCAGACTATGGGATGTGGTCCTAAGCCCCGGGTCAGAGCTACTTTTTGTTACCAGGGTTTTTGAGGCACAGGCTCCCAAGAGAACTGTAACACTGAGGGCCTGGAGGGTCCTCCCTGCTCAGAGCTGGGAAGTCAAATGTGTCCATAATCATGCTGACCTTGAGCTTTAGACTTTGGAGGCAAGCTCACGGTCATGAGCATAGCTTCTAAGCATGGAGAGCTGGTGTTCCCGTCTAACCCACTGAGGGTGTGCACAGAGAAGAAGGGTAATGACAACAGCAGTGATGTCAGCATAGTGACAATATCTGCTACTGTGCCCAGAGCATCCTCCATGAGCTAGGCCCTCATCTGAATCTCCATGGCAACACTGCAGGTCTGTTTAGACAGCATTTCCATTTCACAGCTGGGAAAACCAAGGGGCACAGGGCTTAGGGTGGCTTGGAGACACCCATGTGCCTGGAGATTAAGCAGGGGGTTTCTGGGGATCCAAGTCTCCCCTCTAAATTGAGAGGACCCAATTCACTCAAATCTGGGGCAAGATGGTTCAGGCTTCCCTGTCCCGAGGCTCAGTGCTGGGAACGGCCAAGACAGGCGGGCAGCTACCCAAGTAGCATGTACGTGATGGGCATGTGGTTAGTCCTCACTAAATGTTTATCAAATAAATGAGTGGGCTGACTGGACAACAGACTATAACAGTTAAACAAACCTGGTCTTTTTGCCTTTAAAGAATTTGCTGGGCGATAAGAAAAGAGTTACTAACATTTAAAAAAATGCAGCCCTATTTACAAAACTTAGGCTTCCTTCTGCCTTTGTTTTTTATTTTATTTTTTATAGTTTCAGAACGTTAGGTTTCAGTTTCTATGGCTAACTGGATCAATTATGACAATGGTGCACAGGTCCTGTGTTAAGTAGGACCCTGAGGTTGCATCTGGACTCAAAGCGCAGAGTGTTTTTGATTTGTGATGTCCACCATGGGCACAGGAAGGGACCGCAGGAGTACAAGTGCCACAACTGCAGGCTAGTTTCCTCCCCTGGTCATTTTCTTACCTTCCACAGGTTCAACGGTTATCTCCGTGCTGACAGGTGCTCAGCCTGGTGTGTTTGCTGAACTAGCTGGAGTCCTGACCCGCCACCAAGTGCTGCCTACGCTGCACTGAGCCACACCCACTGGCACTAAACCCGAGGATCCCAGCCACTTACAAAACACGTGCTTGGCTCTAGCTCATTTGATGGAAGCCATATAATTGGTGCCCAGGCACACTCCAACCTTCTTCTCTGCCTCCCCAAATTCAATGATTCAAGGTTCTTTCAGTGTCTAAATCTTTTTTATTCTTTAAATTTCTCAGCAGCTCAGCAATGTGTCACTGCATTGTGCACAGTCATAAAAATAATATTAATGTTTCATGGTGTGAGACGATGCTCATACTGTATTCCGTGGCTGAAAAATATTGAATGTGTCAACATGTTCAAGGCCTAAAAAGAGAGTTCCATCATTCAGCCTGTACTCCCTGTAAGTACTGTATACATTTCAATTCTTTATGTGCGAAACTTAATGAGTTTGGATTCTTTGCCTCATTGGTCATAGTACTAGGAAATAAAACAAGGGAAAAAGCACAACTTTCCCACATTTAAACTTAAAATGCATCAAATCCTTAAAACAAACCAAATAGAAATGATTACTGAAATTTATAGGAGAAATGATGTATGATTTGAATTTCCAAATCATATTTCAGGTCTGTTCCAAATTCTTCCAAATTGGGAATGCCATGCTTGGCTATTATGCGTGCTCAATAGCTTTCCCATTGCCTGTGTCCAGGAAGTTGCCAGAAATGACATCAACTAACCAGAGGGCCAAGGCCAGAATACCGAATTCAATGGAACAGGGATTTATTTTGGTGTGAGGAGGGGCCAGGTCCAGTGCTTGGCACTGGGGACTTAGATGAATCTGATACTCATATTAATACTGTATCTATCCATGTGAGATGAGATGGTTCAGGAGGGAGAGTGGGAGAGAAATGAAAGAAAATATTAGAAAGTAGAATCAAAAGACCTAGTTATCAATTAGGGTAATGATGATGATCGTGAAAATGACAGGGAAAACCCCCACCTCACCCCATGGCTGACTTTTTGAATCCCACTGCTGATTGGATGTTAAAGCTTGTTGCTGATTGGATGTTAAAGCTTATTGCTGATTGGACACTTTTTGAATCCCACCAAGGGTATAAAAACTGGAGGAGAACAAGGAAACGGTGCTCAGAATTTGGTGGCATCCCCTCTGAGCCCGCTGGTGGAGTAAAGGCTGATTCTCCGACTCTCTGTGTGCCACTCGGTTCTTTCCCTGGTCAATTGCTGTAACACTAGCTGTAACACTTGCTGTAACACTTGCTGGAACAAAAATAGATAACATCTATTGATCACTTAATACACGTCAGGCTTTGTGAGGTGTCTGGATGGTACTCCTATTTGACTCTCAATGCATCCTATGACATGGGTGTCACCGTCATACCCTTTTTATAGATGAGACAACCAAGGCTCAGAAATGTTAGATGACTTCCCCTAGTTAGTCAAGAAGTCACAGGGCCAGGATCATGCGGAGTGACCGTCTAGCTCTGTAGCTGGTGTGCACATTCGACGTGAGGGGCTGTGGGAACAAGGTGTCAGTGTGGGCAGTTTGTAGTGGGAGCACCTAGGGCACCCAATCACGGGAAATGGATGAAAACAGAAAGCAGCTTTGAAGGTCAAGAGAGGGGCTAATTTAGGGATGAGTTACAGTAGAGAAGGAAGAGGAGAGAACAGACTTTAGGCCTGTTCCTCCTCCATAGCAAATTGTCTGTGCTGGATTCTCGTGGTGATGCCAGCTTCACGTTGGCGAGTGGCAGACCTGGTATGTCTTGATTATCAGGTAGCGCAAAGCATATGGTCACCATTGCCTGCAGGTACTCACTCGGGATCTGCGCTCTCACCGTCAGGACCATTCTTTCAAATTTGCTTGGATTATTAGTCTGACTCAATGTACAGATGATTCTGGTGATTGATATCTATTGCCTTAATTTTAATTAAATCTATTACCAGATTTTTTTTAAAGGAATAAAAACTTGGACCAAGACCAAGCAAAGGGAAATGAAAAGAAGCCTGTGAAAGCTTCCTCCAGGATGCAGCTGTCGATTTTGGTTTTGCCTACAAGCAGTTCTTTCTGTCCTGCAGAGATTTTCCACCTTTTAATTCTCTTGCAGGTAAAACATTTAGGCTGCTTTCTTGCTAGCAAAATGATACAGAACTATATGGAGGAAATTGGGTGAAGATTTCCAGTGGGAATTACTTCCAAACATTTTGGTCATCACATGAAATGAAAAGGACTATCCTGGTGTTTGTGGATGTGTGCATGTCAATGGAGTCCGTTCTGGCTTGCTTTGGTGACTGTAGTCCCCGCAAACTGGTGAAGGATGAGGCTTCTCTGCTTTTGAACATTTGGTCAGCGCCTGGGTTGGGGCCAGAGGGTTGCATAAAAAAGAACAGGAGGGAATCTTCTGGAATTCTAGGGTGGACTTTATCTCTTCCTGTTGAGTTCCCCAGCTGTAGCACACACTGTGCTAGTTTCTTCTCTCACAGCTCATGAAGGGAGCGAGGCTCTCTTCCCCTTGCTAGGTCATGAGTGCGGGGAGGGCTGCGGGACCACTTTACTTGGCTGTGCCATCCTGCTGCCTGGAGTGGCGCTGGGACATGGTCAGAACCCAGGAAGGATTTGGTTAAATGGCCGATCGAGGCATCACCCATGGGAAAGACACCGAGTTAAGCTCCTGGGACAAATGTCATCATGCATAAGCCGTGAGAGTTAGAGGATTTTACAAGGCAGGGTGGGCCGACAGAAAAGACCCTGTGTGGCACTTTGCTAGCTCTAAGGTAGTTCTCTGGCCACCGAGGGAAGTGGAGACTCTGATTGGCATCTACGATGATGCAAGACCTGTGCTAATGAAATCCACAGCATGAGTTAGAATCTTGTGTACCTGGTTCCTTTTCCTTTGCTTTCTGGCCAACAATGGAACTTCTCCCTGTTCTTTAGGAAAACACAGGCTACACAGAAGCAGACACCTGAGTCTGGGAAAGGGAATGGATGATCAGTTTATTAATAAAACCATGAGCTCCTCTAGAGAGGCAGGCAGAAAGCCAGGTGCCTGGGCATCTCTGAGCCCACCTCCCATGTCTGTATGAACAGAGGACAAAGGCTTGTTATCTTGGGAGAGGATAATTAGGAACCTGGAGGGATTTTTTTTTCCTTTGGGCCTGATAAAAATTGTGCATGGGGCTTTTAGAAAAAAAAGTATTTTTGCTAAACCTATTAATTATTTCCTTCATATGAATATCTTTTCGGCATCCTTTCCAGAGAAACAATAGCAACAAGTCTATAAGTTCCCTGAAACTTGCCTAAAATTAGACTCTGGGGAAGGGGGACACACTGTTGTATCAGAGATGGCCTTGAGTGGACTGGCTGACAAGGACAATTTGTCAGTCAGCTGGCAGGCCACAGGCCACGTGCACGGTGACGTGGCAGAGCTGAGCGCTGAGCTGGGCGCAACTGATGCCATGTGGACGAGGCAGGGAAGCTTGTGGGGCATTTGCGCTGGGTCTGAAGGGACGCGGAGCAGGTCCCCAGGTGAACAAGGGAGGCACGGGCACACAGGCTGCAGGAACAGCAGGTGCAGAGGACAGAGGGCAGGCAAGGGCCTGGTGTGTTTGTGGAATAGCGTTCTATTTGGCAGGAATCTCGAGTATACAGAGGAGGGGAAGGACAGGAGACCATACGGTGGTTTGGGACCTGATTATAAAGAATTTGGAGCTGATCCATGAGGTGAGATGGAGCCATTGATTCTCAAGCAGAGGGGAGTGTTTTAGAAAAGGCGAATATTCCGGAGGCAGGGGAGGATGGATGGTGCTGAGAGCAGAGGGGCAATAGGAGAGTCTCCAGTGGTGCAGGGGAGAGTGGTGAGGGGCAGGAAGGGGACAGAGGCTCGCAGGTGCAGAGCAGAGAGTGTCTCTGAGGGCTGGCCACGAGCAGCCCCTGGAGGATGGGCTGGGTGGGAGAGAGGAAGGGGAGGGAAGGACCTTTTGTAACTTCTGCAAAATATACTTGATTGAAACAGAAACTGTTGCTCTAAATCGGACAGGCCACTGTTAGCAGGATGCATGTAATTTCCCTTCCTTCTTAGTTCTTCCCGTCTATCAGCAGCGAGGCATTCGGTGCTGGTGCCCTTAGCTGAGCCCAAATGCCCGGCCCCATCAGAAGTTGGCCAGATCCACATCTGTTGGGTTAATCATCCTCCCCTAAAACAACAGCATGGCCAAGGCACATCGGACTGTACAAACTAAGCTCAGAATAGAAAGGAAGATTCATCTGTAACTCAGTGACATGTCTGGACGTTCATGATGCTTAGAAACCTCATAAATGAACCAAGAACAAGCAATCATTGAATTTGGAAATGACATATAAGACCCGAGGAGAAGGATTGGAATTTGGTCCCATTTGTTCCTCCTAGGAGATAAGGGAATTTTCTCTCTACCACTTTCTAGTTCATCTCTGTAAGAAATTAATATTTTTAAAGGCCAAACTAGCGGCTTCATTTTTCATCCTGACAGCTTCTGAAATGCAGATAGATTTTGCATCAGATTGTTTTTTTTTTCACTTTTGTTTTGGGGTGAGTTTCATTTCGTTCCACCAGCACCTGTGTGCAGACCGACGCGTGCCTTTGGAATGAGCTTGTGAGGAGGAGGGGATCTGATTAAAACGTGAAGCTCTGCGAACTGGACGCCCGAGGAGCCTCCTGCCTGCCCGGGGCCTGAGACCGGGGTAAAGTAACAGGACGCACACGTGGACGGTTCCCCGGGGGAATGGGGGCGGCGCTTTGTGCAGAACGGAGCAAACTGGGGCTCTGGCTGCAGCTGGGGTCAACAAAATTCAAAGGATTAGAACTTATGAGTGGACATTTTCTTGCTTTTGCTTTTTAAATTTAAATAAGTACATGTTTCTGCCTAAAGAATCTTCACATGTACCAGCTCTGCCCTTTAGTGGCTAAGTCTTCTCTGAGCAACTCTTCCTCTGCCTTGGCTTCCCTGCCTGCACCTGGTACCTTCAGATGATTCCTATTTGATAGGTCTGCTCTGCACTAAAGGGGCATTCATTAACCTCTGATGAGTGTCTCAGGCCTCTGTCAGTTCCCACGTAATGTGCCAGGCACTGGGAACACAGAGTCACATGGATATGGCACTTTCTTCAACAGGCTCACAAACTCTCAGGGCAGGGCAGGAATAAGTCAATGGTTGTAGAGAACACAGTGATGACGGCATGCCTGGGACAGCTTGCACACTGGGATAGCGGGCAGGAGGGGCAGCTAAGCCTGCCTGGGAGGAACTGAGGCTGGATCAGAGCTTTGGGGGACCACCAGGGGGCGGTAAAAGGGGAGCTGTGGGGTGTTCCAGGTGAAGGCAGGAAAAATGCCCAGAGCCTGGAATTGCATGGCCCACAGGGAATGGCGGGTGGCAAATCCCCCAGGGATGACGAGAACGTGGGGAAGTGGAGAGGGAACAGGTGGCAGATGAGGGTGGAAGTCATGTGAGGGGAGCACGGGGGTGCCAGGGGCTCAGAGATCCTCCTCTCTCCTGGATTCTGCCCCTGGAGGTGACATGCAAGAACATTAGGCAGGTGAGCAATGATGGGCAGGGTTGTTAATATCTGAGGGTGATGACAACCTTGAGGGCGAATGCCATTATAAAGTGGGCTGGAGAGCAGGGCCCATTCCAACACTGACCAGCACCTCCCACCAGCTCCTCTGTCTTGCCTCACCCAAGCCTGCTCAGGCTGTGCTCAGATGCCAGGAACAGGAAGCCCAAAAAGGGCCTGCTGTACCTGGGTGGAGAAAGCGGAAGAGGAAGGAGGGAGAATGGAGCTGGGGTATTGCCTTTGAGATGCAGGGGTCTTATCTAACCATAAACACGGCCCAGAGGATGTGCCAGACTCCCACAATCATTTAGCAACTCATCATCCATGTGGGGACAAGGGCAGACATTCTCTATGCTTTGAAGTTCATGGTGAAGAAAAGGAAAAACGGTCCTTCTCTTCCCAACAAAGGGTGGGTATTAGAGAACAATGCCTACCTCTCTCTCTGCTGCAAGCAGAGAAGCAGGTAACTGGGCTGCCACTACCACGTGCCTGGACGTCCTCCAGAAATGGGGTGGGCACTGGGGTACTGTCAGGCCAACAGACACGCACCATTTAGGGCATCCGAGCCGAGAGAGGGGTGAACCCAATCCTCTAGCCCTGCAGAGCCTCTCGCTCCTGCTTTAAAGCTCAGCTGAGCCCTGGCCTTGAACAATATGTAACAGACGTAGTGCAAAAGCCACAGAATGAGAGCTAGATAATGAAAGAGAAAAAATCAGATAAGTTACTCATGAAAAAGAAAAGTCATAAGTCAGAAAAGAATACATCAGTGAAAAGCAGGGAAGAGGAGGGAGAAGGCCCAGAGGTCCCCATGCAGCAGGAAAGCGCGTGAGGAAGGGGGTGGAAATCCATCATTTTCACCCACCACATAGAGACTGCATTTCTCAGATGTCCCACCGCCCAGTCCTTCCTCTCAGGGAGTTCCAAGAATTCATCCAAGCAGAGAACAGGAGATGAATTAAATGTCACTAAATGTCCTCAAGGAGAGGAATCATTTGTGACAAAGAAACACTTCTGGGGAGAGAAGTGACTTGGTAATCAGTCCTCCAGAAAAGCTCTACAAGAGAAAAAATAAAGGAAGAACAATGGAAACGGCGGGACCTGAGGTCAGAGCTGCCAGGCTGCAGAGAGAAGTGTGCACCTGCGCAGAGGCGAGGGCTTGGCTGTCCCCAGTGGATGGCGTCCAGCAGCAGGCTGGCGTCAGGTTGCTTTGAGGAGGGCAGTGTTAGCCAGAAACGGAGGAGTAAGGCATGGGCCAGGTTCCACCTGCCTCTTTAGAGCACAGGGTCTGAGAAGGCTGGGCCTGAAGAGCACTGATGAACAGCCACCATGCAAGAGTACCCAGACGCCTGGCAGGTGCAGGCAGGGGGGTGACGCAGGAAGAGACTCAAAGGCACTGAGAAGTAAGAGACAAAACGAGAATGTCCCCCGCCCCCGCCATGGTGGCCCTGGGTGGTATCCATTTGCATAAACGAGACTGCTTCTCTTTGGGAAAGGTATTATAAATATAAGAGCTGATAGCCTTTATCCCAGGCCTCAGAGAACTGTGCTGGGGTTGACAGGAGGGCTGTGGAGCCGGGGCAGGGGCAGGCTGCCTGTCCCCACCCTCCACTCTGCACTCTGGCCTCTGCATGGAACAGAGTCCCCAGTGTATCAGACAAGACCTTCATCGTTTTGCCACTTGACTTAAGGCTCATCCCATATGTTATCTTTTTGTAAGAAGTCCCCCGTCATTTCCTTAACTGTCCTTAGTCTGGGTTTATGCCAATGCCTTATTGTCACATTACTTACCTTACTGTTTCATGATGACTGTTTACCCACTGTTCCCCTTCTTCCCCCAACCCCTGCTGGATTTTGAACTCCCTGAAAACACAGACTAGGTCCCATTTGGCAACCCTGGGGGTTTTTGCATCGCAGAAGGCGCTTGGTGAATAACAGCTGTGATAATAACAGTAGTAGTAGCACCTCCCATATACTGAACACTCACAAAGTACCAAGCATGTGTGACCATGTCACATATGTGACCTCGCTTACCCTTGTAACTGTTCTGGGAGGAAGGCTCTGCATCTCCATTTTACAGATGAGGAAACCAACAGTTAAGGTTGCTTATCCAAAGTCATATAGGCAGGATGTGAAGAGACTTAGATTCAGACCTGGATCTCCCTGATTCCAGGGTCTACACTCATGGTAACTTCACTGAATAAATGAAATGACTCATCTGGCATCTTCTTCTGGATAGAAGTGGTGCCAGGTAACCTAAGAGGTGGTAGGTCCACCCTGGCAAGAAGCAGAGGAAAAGCAGAAAATGGGGCAGGAGGGTTTTGGTTCTTGGCCTGTTTTTCAAGAAATCTTGCTGTCTAATGTGTGTGTGTGTGTGTGTGTGTGTGTGTGGGCGCGTGCCTTCCTAAGAGTGGTCTTTCCTAGAGGAAACCCACGCTTTAGTCAGGAGGATTCATAAAGTGACATGTACAATTGCCATCTATCTGTGCAATTCAAGCATATTGATTACCAGTAGAAAAAAATCAACAAAAAGCAATAAAAACAAACCAAAAGCCCAGAAAAAATTCCCCCAAAATGAAAATAAAAACAGAAAAAGACTACCAGTAGAGATGGGATAACTGTCACCACCCCAAAAACCTCACCTTAAAACCTCACCAATGAGTGAATTTAGTTGACGGTAAAATGTGAATGTTTAGAATCTAATTAACTCATTTGCTCACAGTCCCTCTGTGTCTTTGGATATTGCTATAAATTCAGGCTTTTTCAAGGATGCAAAAATATAGCTTCAAAAATATTTTTATCATGCTGAGTTTGAGGAGAATAAATGCAGGACCATTGTAGGAGTCCGTGGTTCCATGACTACTTAAATCCTCCAAAAGAATAATCATTAACTCAAAATGAGTAATACTGCACACAGTCGTCACTTACTAATGCCCTGCACATGAACAGGATGGACAGGGCTCCTAAGAAGGAGCGGCAGCTGGTGTATGCCCCTCTCCACAAATCCATCAGCTGTTTATGGCGACAAGCAGCAGTTTGTCCATTCATTCACTCATCATTTACATAACTTACTCCATACATCTGATCATAAAAGCTAATCCAAGCCTCCTTCTGTTAACAGACAAAGAGACATACCCAAAGAGAAAAGGGGACTTGTCCAAGGTCCCTCAGCCTGTCAGCCAAAAGCTCAGAACAAGATTCAAGTGCTCTTCCCTTTTGCCTGCCCCATAGTCTAACCAAATACACAATACTCACGGGGTGTTTACTCTAACAGTAGAATAGTACTTCGAGCTATGTTTCCGACACACATTAGCAATGTTCGGTGTTAGTTCTATCGTAGTACAAACATGATTTATTTCTCTACATTTTCTTCCCTTCATGATTACTTTTGTTCTAAATGTCTCCTATCCAAATAGGCAGAAACACTCCAGGTGGGTGTTAGCACACAAACCAGAGAAACTCTTCACTCAGCCTACATTGCATCAAGGTTCATTAAGAGAAAAGACAGTTCCTTCACTGAAGATATGTTTTATCCTAACTCTTAGATTTGCAGGACTGTTTATTTTCATGGGTTTCTTCTGTAGGTTTATGTGTGGTCAGGTACACGTGGGCAAATAGGAATTAAACATTTCATAATATATAGAATCCAAATGTAACCCAGTGTTTTTCCTGAGCCTGACTGAGATACTTGTCTCTTGTCTACACTCTGGGTTACATGAGAAAAGGAGATGGTGTTGTTTGCTATATATATATATATATATATGTTTGATATTATTTTTCTATTCTGGGTTATTAGAGCTGAACTCCTCTGGGACAGGAAGATGAGAAGTTCTTATTCCCTGACAAGGATGCTGATGCCTCTTCTAATCCAGTCAAGAATTCCACTGCCCTATATACAGCTCAGAAGATTCTAGTTCTGCACTATCCCTTTGGCACCCAGAGCTCCACTATCATTAGAATCTCCACATAAAACAAAAGATTAGGCCCCTTCCAAGGCTGGGTCCCTAATGCCAAGTTTTGCACTATTCTGTGCTCTAGACTCTGGAAGACACTTGAAGGTGACTGGGAGCTCTCCAGGGTCCTGAACACTGATTTCCTGGAATTCTGCTCTCTGGAATCTCAGCTCTACAGCACTGTAGCGCCCCTGGATTCCAACTTGTGATTCTAACCACTTTTTTTATTCATCTCCCACCTTTTGGATATCTGAGTCCCCACCTGAGCTTGGTGCTCTGCCTTCAGTTTAGTCAGAATGAGAGCAGTCGTCTCTTTTAAGGAACTATAGAACAGCATCGTCATTGAGCTGTGAAACACTGTTGTAGTTGATGACACCATCACAGTGATAATGGGGCATCATTTTTCCAGCACATACTCTGCATTAATAAAAAATTTAGCTACATTATCTCTCAAAATTTACCATCACCTTGGATATAGGTATTATCATCATTCTACAAGGGAGAAAATGGAGGAAACTCTGCTTAAGATTACTGCAGAAAAGGACTATTTGAATATGTAAAGCGCTTAAGTGCCAATAGCCTAGTAAACAATAAATGCTAGTCCATAATAGTTTTTCTTCTTATACTGTGTTGCTATTCACTTACATATTGCGCCCCTGCAGAGGGGGAGGAAAATATACTTTGATTGCACCCCCTGCCTGCCTTCAAGTATCTTTTGAAGGAGTGAGAGAAGAACTTGAATAGATGTTTTTTAAGGGAAGAAAAGAACAATAGTCAATCAAAAATGATCTACTGGTTTGGGAGGTACAGAAAGTTTAAGAGGTGACTTAAATAAAAGAAATAAACTCTAAAAAGCTATAGCATGAGTTTATAGATTATTTATACTTCCTAGTTGTTCCAATTTGCTAGATATGCCCTTCCCCTTCTGGGTTGATCTGCTCAACCCTCAGCCCCAGAAGGGGCTACCTTAGGGAATATGTGTCCTTGGTGCAGAGCTACAGCTTTCTTACCCCAAAGGGGAGCCACCTCATATAATCCAGGTTAAGTCAATCATCATTGCCTCTTTGGAATTTGGAATTGAAACGTCGAGAGACTAAGTAGGTAGCAAGGCAAAAAGATGTCAACACAGAGAAAGCAGCCAAGTCCCATTAATGGCAGAGCATACAGAGGAAGGCCCTGGGACCCCTGTTGCTGAAGTCTCTGGAGCCAGGCCAATTATCTCCACACTTGAAGCCTTGTGGTTCACCTTTCCCTGGAGGCCCGGGAGGCTACTTGCTACCTTTACCCTCTGAGTTGGTAGATTGGGTTTCTACTCCTTACAACCAAAGGATCCTTGCTATGATCTATGGTTAACCCAAGCAATGTGCAGTAAAATAGACTGGACTGTGTAACTCGACATTCACTTCTGAGTACACATGAAAGATGAATTGCTGCATGTTCACTGGGTAGAAGGTGTCAGGCTTGGAGACCACTAGAGAACTAAGACAAGGTAGATTATGCTAGACAGAGACTCAGAGAGATGTGAGACTATGTCTCTACATATTTGAATTACAGTTATGTTTTAAGTTGCATGCTGAAATGCAACCTAAAAAAATTTTAAAAACACTTTATTGAGGTCTGATTGACATACAAAAAGCTGTACAAATTTAATGTCTTACAACTTGATGAGTTTGGAGATGAGTATACAGCTATGAAACCATGATCAACATCTACCCATCACCTTGAAAAGTTTCCTTCTGCTCTCTTTATTATTATTTTTTTTTGTGTTAACACTTAATATAAGATGTAGCCTTTTAGCAAATTATAAAGTATGTACTATATATTGTTAACTATAGGCATTGTGCTATATAGTAGATCTCCAAGAGTTATTTGTCTTGTATAAACAAATGAAACTTTGTACCCTTTGACTAATATCTCCTTATTTCCCCCTCTCCTCAGCCCATTTCCCCCTCTCCCTCGACCTTTCCCTTCTCTGCCTCTATGAGTTAGACTATTTTGGATTCATCATATAAATGGTATCATTTAGTATTGTCCTTTTGTGTTTAGCTTTCTTCACTTAGCATAATGTCCTCCAGATTCATCCATGTCACATATGGCAGGATTTCCTCCTTTTTAACACCAAATGATATTCCATTGTATGTACATACAAATGCAACTAGGGGACAGAGCTAGGAATTATGGATAAAACTAATAGGGAAGATTTTTGCTCAATGAGAACTATGAATAATCTACTATATTCTAAGCTTCATGAGGGGAGGAACCTCCTCTCTCTTGTTATTGATTTTGCTTAGCTCTTCATCCAGGGACTAACCCGGAGTGAGATACTCAACATGTATTTATCACATACATAATTAAGGAGCTAGGTGGGTTCCATTTGAAGGAGCTGGAGTGTTGAATGGATGAGGGATTCACGAGCTCCAGATCCTTTCAAATCCTAAGGTCCAATGTTTCTACTGTCAGCAGGGGACATAACAGACAATGAGGCCACTGTCATTTGAGTGACCAACATGTAGGCCAATTGCTTGATCTGCTTTAATCTTTTATTCTTATTTTAAAAAACTCATTCGCAATCAGAGAATTTGAGGAGGCATGAGCATGAAGTTTCAAGAAGACTCCACGGGTTCCTTTAACTCCTTGTGCTCAAATCCCTGTTCTTCATGACATTAAAAAAGCTGCCTAACCACTCTGCGCTTCTCATCTGGAAAATGGGTGGAATTAGGGTACCCTACCTCAGGGTTTTTAATTTTTTAAATAAAGATTAAATAAAATGATACATGTGCAGTGACTAGGTAACTATAATAACAACAACATTATTCTTAGCCATCAGCAGCCACAGAATTGCTTCCTTAACTTTTCGGAATAAAATCCTTGCATTTCTCAATCTTTACTCTGTTTTTCTAGTTCTGTGCAATGGCTCTTATCCCAATAGCAGTGTGCAAAACAAAGCAGTGTGACCTCCCTCCACGAGCTCCTGGAGAGGGCTCCTGCTTCCCGCAGCCTTCGGCATGGCGTGTTTATGAGACACGGACTTCGTGCGGGAGGCCAGCGTGCGGTCCTTCCTGGCGCTGGACATGACCTCTCTGTCTGCCCTGGTCCTATAGACACGAGGGCCCTGATGTGACTGCAGATACACAACTTTCGATGCCAGCACACTGACGGCGACCGCAGACCCCATTTTCTCACCTGCCCATGCGGATAATTACTGAAAGATACGCCCCTTCCCCAGAGCGATTTCTCTGCTTCTCTCATTAAATCCTAGCAAGAGACCACATGATTTACTCTAAGTACTAGGCATTCTTAAGAAACTTGAAATTACATCAACTGAATTTACACAAACACTTAACACTCAGATAAGGGCAACTTGGCTTTGAAAAAAAGTAGAACTAAAAGTTCCACTTGTGTTCATAAATGTTACATGCAGGCTCGGACTACTCTCTGACCAGATGCAGATTTAAAATGTAAATTATTTAAAGTGTCCAAGACTCGTGCTCCACATTCCTTATCCTAAGGCAGTGACACATACATTATGCATAATTTATGCATTCGGCACCATTATATACACATCCACGCTGCTCAAGGCACAGCCAGTCAGGGAAGAGGCTGTGACATGTAACAGATGAATCTAGATACTCTTAATGTCCTCCCTTTTTTGCCTTCCAGCTTTGCTTTGGATGGAAATATCTTTCACAAGTATTGCATGTGAAACGTAATATCTCCTACAGATGTTTGTGGCTGCCAGAGGAGTCGCTTGAAAAGCATCAGCCCTCTCTGTTAACTGCTGCCATCGAGATCAAATTGTACCACTATCACCTGTGAACACCCCACGAAACGATGTGGGTTCACTCTTAAATCTTAAGGGCTTGCAGAAAGCAAACGTGATGGCTTCAGACTCTAGTCCCTTCACCAAGAGATGACTTATTATGTCCAGCCAGAAGGATTCTTGCTGTTGTAGGAACGCTCATCTGCTGCAGGAAGAAATGAGCCCTGCAGATTGTGTGAGCCCTGGTGGGTTCCCTTTCTCATATAATGCTGGACAATCATCCATTGTCTGGGGCCCAATGCCCCCACCCAGGTCTCAGCAAACAGCCAAGAAGAGGAATCTTGGTTGTGAAGTGACAGATCTATAGATCCTCACCCCAAAGTCCCTGACCAGTTCCTCGTTCCTCTTTATATAGTTTTATCTGGAAGACTCTGTCACTCAAAATGATCAAAGCATGTGTGCCTAATTGCCTCTGTACTCACTTTAAGTCTTGGGTAGCAGAGGAAGTCTGGGATTGGGTACTGCTGGGGTCAAATTGGTATCGCGAATGGGCACCGAGATGAACCAAGTAGCACTAAAATCTAGAAAAATAGCCCATCACTGCTGTTTTCTCTCCTGCTGAGACACCTCCCCAGTACCTCACCAGACTTAGCTCTAGGGCCAATTTCCTCCAGCAAAGGGCAAGGTGGACGTGTCACCCTGGGAGCCCAATGGCAGACTTTTAAATGTCCTTGTTTGCATTATATGCACTGAGTGTTTCAGACAGGCTTACAGACAACTCTATTTGCTTCCACATGGAGCAGCATGTACAATTTAACATGTTATCGATGATCGAGGGCAGTCATTATGATGACTAGCTATGGTGAAAGCTGGATTCAAATCCTGACTGAGCACCTTAATGGCTGTGCAGTTTTGGATAAGCTATTTGACTCCTCCAAGCCTCCATTTCCTCACCTGTGAACAGGAGACAATAACACCTTGTTGGTGGGTTGAGCACAGCATGAGAGGATGCACACAAAGTGTTTGTTCATGATGACGTGGTGACTGCAGTGGTGGCTTTATCTCAAGGAATCTCCTCCCTGGGATTTCCCTTCCCCTCTCCATGCCTTACCCTAACTTTGTGGAATCTCTCTTACCACTTAAAAACGTGAACACTGATGTTTAGTGTTGGCTTACTTAAATCCTATGAAGTCTTCCCCAAAATGACAATAATTAAAAATGGTAGTTTTTTCTGGCCTGATGCTAGACCCAAATTGCCTCTAAATACCTCCTAATGTTTGAGTTTGAACAGTGCTGCAGGCAGAAAGAACATGAAAAATGAAAACTTTCCTACTGTGCCTACATAATTTATCTCATTAAGTCTCTTTGTAAAACCATGTAAAATTAATAATCTTGGTACATAGGCTGAGTCACTGAGGAAAGTAGAGAAAACAGCTAAAATATTCTGAGTATCACTCTTGCTTCCCTGGGCCATAGCTTTACCCACCTCCAGTAAGCTCATGGTTCCAAAATTATTTTTTATTGAAGAAACATAAAAAGATGATATAAACAGAATAGAACATCCTTGCATGGATATTTCATGTACAGTGCTTGGAATTTTCTAGGATGTTTACAATTCCCAATAGCAAAATATCTTACTGTCGGGAGTTGGGAGCTGAGAAGGAAACAACACTAGCCAACTTGCTCTACTCTGCTTAAAACCTGATTTAGTGACACCTGTTCTGATGGACTTTGGAAAGTAGCCCCAAAGCAGATTGCTTTTCTCAAGAAGTCAGAAAGGTTTCATGCGGCCTTGGGCTAATCGACTGGTTTTCTCCACCTATGCCAAGTATCTTACATCATGTTCTAACCGTATATCTGAAATCACTCTTCTACCATCACACGTGACTCAGTCAACTACAAGTGCTCACATAAACCTTAGGCTTTTTCGGTGAACACTGAATCAGAAAGATGAGCACACTTAAATCCAAGCACCATCAGAGTTTAAAACTCATATGAAAAGGTGTTTTCTGAAACAGCACTCCTCAGATTTTAATGTATGTGTGAATCACCTGGGGAATCCAGTTAAAATGCAGATCGCGATTCAGTTGGGGTTTGGGGTGGGCAGGGCCTGTGATTCTGAATTTCTAACAATTTTTTGATGGGGCTGGTCCGCTTTGAGAAGCAAGATTCTAAGATACATTTAGCTCTGCTTCTGTGCTTGAGTTTGTCACTGTACAAACCACAGTCTCCTTGCACATTGTAGATAAACTTGCCACTCTGCTACACTGAAAGATCTCCCCTCCTCCAAGCCACTCAGCTGTTCTGGTTGAGAAAGCAGCAGAGTAGCTCTCTGCCAATGCAAGGTGGTCCGAGAGGCTGCAGGCTGGTAGATCTTGAAGGGTCCTCCCACTCAATGCCTCCCACTCCCCAACCCCAGCCCTGCAGGGCCCTGCCTTTGTGGCAGAGGGATGTTCTCAGGATGCATCAATCTAAATGACAAAGAGAGAGGCTCCCCAAAATAAAAAAAGATATTTATCAGGGAGCAGGGCATTGCAATGGGAATGTGCTTACCATAGCAAACTATATGTGTAGTTAGGGAGGTAGAAAGAAGACAAAAGTTTTTGTTTTTTTTTAAAGAGGAGATTACATAATTGTTTTGACATAATTATCCTTGGCTATAGAGATCAATAGCAAGGGTGATGCCAGTTACTCTGGATTGATTTGTCAGTTTTTTTTTTTTTAACATAAGTGACTCAATTTTGATTCTGAAAACTTCCACAGAATTAGTAGAGGTAGGCAGATGTTTTTCTGCTCTACTTTTCCATGCCTCCTTCACTGATATATGCCTCCTTCCAGGCGAGTCTTCCTGTCTCCAGGGATCCCATGGTTCCCAGACTGAGTTCAGATGTTGGCTCTCCTCAGTTGTTTAGTTACTTATTTTTTTAAGTGTTTACTGCTTCTTTTCCTTTTTGCCCAAGAGAATTTTATCTTCTATTTCTATACCCAGGCTCAGAAAGACTTAAGAAGCAAGACTCGTGGACCGGAGTGACGCCATTGCATCGAGATCTGAATCTATGATCTCCTGAAATGACCACATCCTTTGGCCTAGTAGTCTCAGTGCTGGCATTTATTAAGAAACAGGCAGAGACACGGGCAAAGATATCCATACAAGGATGTTCACTGCAGAATTGCTTATAGTAGCAACTAAAAAAAGAAACAAAACTCTCTGCAATAAATTGGTGATTAAGTAAATGAAGGTATATTAAAATGGCAAATAATATGTTGGCATTGAAAACCATCACTGATGCCTACAGAACAGGTGAAAATGCTCATGAAAGTTAAGTGAAAGAATATAACTAGATAATGTGTACATATTAAAATTCCAGTGTTATAAGAAAAAACATAAAAGAGCTAGTAAGAAACACACTCAACTATTAACTAATAGTTTTCTTTGAATGATGGGATTACAGATAAATTGTTAAAAATAACTTTTGTATTTCCTGGGTTTTCTACAGTGGAGCTGAATTCCTTTATTTCAATCAGGAAAAAAGTTCTATATATAAAAATAATTTCTCTATCTCAATTTAGACATTGTAATAGATCCCACTTGCAGATAATTTTAACTATGTGAATATTAGGACAGCTCAGACCTCACGTTAGAGTTTGCGCTGAATAGCTGTAATAAATGCTTCCTTAGCAAAGATGTTTACACCTAATCACAGGTTTTGAGAGACTCAACTTGGGCATGATCTGTTCTCATCTCTCCCCCGAAATACAGTAATCTCTTTTGCCATGTTTCAACGTTGTTCTTTCTCTAGTGACAAATTCATTCAGGATGCAATTCGTCAACTGGCTAGCAAACTAGCTTGACTATTTTGGGCATAATTACAGATAATTAGGCAGCTTCTTAGAGTAATGTGACTTTCCACTCAACATAAAAAAAAGTAATTTGCACTTTCAGTGTGAGTCTCGTCTGTCTCTGTATTCTGCAGTATCAACATTTTGCATTTCCCCTATTAGTTAATGCCTGACTAGGAGACGGAGGGGTGTGCCAGGGTGACGTCTTGAGAAGATATCTGTCTTGTGAGCACCAGGCGAATTTGCACATCCTCTGCTGGGACGGACAGGAACAGTAGTCGCCAGATTGACTAATGCATTGACATTTCCTTGACCACGTGTCTCCAGCATTTCCCGATGAGATAATGCCTTTAGACAGGAGTAACTAGGGACTCTCACCTAACTCCCACACTTTAAGGGGCCCTCCTCTGATCCCCCTCAAACCATGCCCTCCTCCATGGCACAAAGAGTCCCCGGGACCAAGTCCAGCCAGGTCCCATGGGCTTTCTTCTAGATCACATTCTGTGTACCTGGAACTCCAGAATTCCTTGTCTAGATGGCAAATAGACCAAAAGGACACTCAGCCCTCCCTGGATAATGCTATATATCATTTATCCTAAAGTGGGAGGTGGTGGGGTTGTTGAATTACTTTATTAGTGTTGTCTTGGAATTAATCAATTCATTATCCATCCAACTAGTTCTTGCATCCATTTTGTCATCCATCCAACCTGTTGGTCTATCAACCCACTCACCAACCCACCCATCCATCTACCCATTCATCTACCCATTCATGCATCCATTTTTTTCCAACTGACACTAAGTAATTATGTGCCAGGAACACAATTACTCAGTCACTGGAGGGAACAGTGATAAAGACCCTAGGGCCCCTAGTTTGATGCCCTCATGAGCCAGTGGGTGAGATGCATATACAAATTGATAATTATAGTGCAAAGTGATGAAAAATGGAAGAAAGGAAAGCGAGATGATTTGATTTCTCTGAGAGAGGATAGGGATCAGAAAAGGGTCCCCAGATGTCATGTCTTAAACAAAGAGCATGTTTTTTCAGGTAGAGAAGAAAAAGATCAAAGTCCAGTCTGTGTGTATACATGAGCAAAGACCAGGAAACATGAAGATGCAAGGTGGGAATGTTGAAAGGTAAAAAATGTCACAAGGCGAAGCATCAAGTGTGTGCACTGAAATGAGGTGAACACGAAGGAGACTAGGACAGGATAAGGAGGCAGGTTGTAATGGCCTAAATGGCATAGCCTATGGTCAAAACCCATTTGTTTAGTTTGATTGTCTTAAATCAGGGCTGTAGCTTGATGGAATGTATATGTTAATAGAATTAAGGGGGCATGGAGCATAGGTTGGTGGTAGGCTTATTTGTGAGGAAGACTACTTGGGTTGGTTCTGGAGGAAGCTGATGGGGGCCACATTAGTGACGTATTCCTGGGGGGGGGAGTACACAGGATGTGGTAGAAAAGGGAGAGGGAGAGGTCTAAGGCAACTCAGAGATTTCTAACTTGGCAGGTTAGGTTTACCACTGGTGAAAAAGGAGACCCTGGAAGTAAAACAGGTTAAATCAGGTGGCATCTAACTCCTCGCTGCTTCCTCTAGTTAACAGATGTTTATCAGATGTCCACTGTGTGTCAGCCACAAAAGGCGCAACAGTGAACAAAACAGACATGATCTCTGCCCTTGTGGAACTTTCCATCTCGTTTGCACAAGTAAAACATTGCTAGGCATTCCTTGGAAGGATCCATATCTTCCCACTTCCCTATGGGCCCAAAGATGGAACCCCAGGAATGTCCCCATGCCAGCTGCACACCCAGGCCAGCTCCTCCATTATGAACAGAATTTGCCATCTGATTAACTGCTTGGCAACTGACCTCCCACCAATCAACTGTCTCTGTCATTAAGACACTGCCACCAGCAATGTTCAATCACCAAATGTCACTGAGGGCTCCACACCTGCACGTTAGCATGTAGAAACCTATCACCCCTCACATGAAGATTAAGATATCAGAGCAGATGCTCAAAGGCCTTGCCAGGAGTGCCGGCAACTTCCATCGGCACCTCCTGCTTGTATCTCCTCTTCCTTAGGAGATACGATGTTTCCAGTTTGCCCTGGCTTTAAGCTCCTGCTGGACAGCTGACCAATAGATTCCAGGCGCATTTTTGTTTGTCCCTGTTAAACACTTGGGGCTTCACCAATATTTGAGCACCGATGCACACGGCTACTTTGCAGAATGCATTTCCCAGGGAAGTGCTTCTCTTCATCTAAGGCTGTGAATCTTGAAGAGTCAGAATAAGTAGTGACCCCCTGGCTCGAAGGCAAGAGCACCTCCAACCCTGGGCAGCTGGTGCTAATTAGTCTTTTCTACTTGGTCAGCCAAATGCGGCAAATCCTGTCTTTTTTTTGTATGGACAATCTGGACTGTATTAGCAAGACTAGCAGGGAAGACTGGCACACGTACAGTTAAAACCAACCTCATATTCTTCCCCTCTGGGACCTCTTTCTTTCCCCATGGTGCCACCAGCAGTTACAAATGCCTTGATTGCAGTAACAAGTTTTTGTATCACTCCTGCTCCCACCTCTCCACTAAAGGATTACAGTGAATGCCACATTTTTTAGTTGACAAGTTTTGCTTCGCTGTTTTCTTATTGGAAATTCAATGCAATGCGGTAGTGTTTTCATTAACTTGATTTCTCATGTTGTGCAGAATTTTTGTTTTAGTGTGGGCAGAAATGATATGAGAAGTGAAGCTGTAGGCCCAGTGCTCTGTGCTAGAATATCATCACAAGCCAGACTGGGGACCCCAGAAGGGAGCCACTCACGGGCACAGGCTGGTGGAACATATGGCAGTCTGCAGGCGGCAGCGGGCGGCCCGGGGGCTCGCATCACACCACTCTGTCCCCTCCACTCAGGCCCTCAGCTCGCACACAGCTTCGTCCCTTCAAAATGCTAACATGATACTTTCTTCTGAAACGCCTTTCCTTTCTAGTTGATATTTTATTTCCAAAGAGGTGCTCTGCACAGAGGGAGGGAGGTGGGCTGAGGCGGAGAGAGGCGACCTGAAGAGGGTGCTGTTTCCGGGAACCCACTCACAGGTGGCTCTCACAGGGGACACCCAAGGACACCATCCCGCCATGCTGCGTCCTTCCCTCACGGCCGTGCCCCCAGGGCTCAGCGAGCGCAGCTAATGGCGTGTGACCAGAGGTTAAGTGTGGCTTCGCTGGTCACCTGGGTCTCTTCCTGCTCCTCTGAGCTTTCAGAGAGCACTCTTGATCGGACCAGCACGCGGGGAGGAAGTGAGGCAGCCGACAGGACAAATCACGCTTCTTCCTCAATTTTCTTAAGGAGAAAATGGCACACGAGGAGGCAAATAAAATACTCCAGTGGAATGCTATCGAGGCGTCTTGTCACTGCTGTCTATTTCTTTCACAGTGACGGTAGTAAAAGCCTCCTAATGGAAGGCTGAGGTTCTCTCTTCAAGGGCAGACACAAGGGGGCGGATAATAGAAGGTGGGGTGGTGGGAGGTGAGAACCCGGGCTAGGGTGGCTGGAAACCGCACTGACAGAAGAAATAAGGCTGCCTTCCTGGGGCTGGTAAAAATTTAGGAAGAAACTAAGCCATCTCTCACTCGGATGTCTCCAAGTGCCTCAGACATCCTATGGTTCTCACCCACCCCGCAAAAAACAACTGGCTCTCCAGGGTCCCCAGATCCCAGAGAATGGCATGACCTTTCACCCTGCTTGCAAGACAAGACCCAAGGGTCATCTCCGGCTCTGTATCTCTGATCTTTCTACATCTAAAGCCAGGTTTCTCAACCTCAGCACTCTTGACATTTGGAACCAGGTGGACTTTGTGGCGGGGGGAGGCGCTGTCCCGTGCACCGTAGGATATTTGGCAGCATCCTGGTCGCTACCTGTCAGATGCGGTAGCACCTCCCTCCCCAATCTCCCAGCTAGCTGTGACCACCAAAAGTTTCCAGACATTTCCAGGTGTCCCTTAGGGGCCACAGCTGCTGCTGGTTCAGGGCCACTGATCTAAATGGGACATCGCCAAGGCTGCTGGCTTTGCCTCCTGAATAACTCCTGCGTCTGTCCACCTCTCCCCACTCTGTGTCCACCACCGGGTTCAAGCGATCTTTCTCTCCCACCTGGACACCTGCTCCAGCCACTCTTCCTGCTCCAATCCCTTCTCCAGACAGCAGCCCAGGGGATGATTCCAGAATGAACTCTGCTTATGTGGTCTCCCCACTGAAATCCCTCGATAGCTTTCCTAAGCTCTGAGCTACGGGTGAAGACTCCAACCAGAGCTGAGCAGGCCCGCCATGGGCTGCCTTGTCTGCTCCTCTTACGCCATGCCCCTCTGCTGTCAGTCCCCGATGCCCAGGAAAGTTCCCGCTGTCCCCTCCTGCTACATCCTCCTCACTCCTTCACCCTTTCAGCCTTTTGGGTCAAGGCTCAAAAATCACTTCTCCAGGATCCCAGGCTTCACAGGTCCCCGAGTCCAGGCTCACAGCTGGGCTTTGAGAAAAGCCACGTTTGCCTTTCCTTCTTAGCTTTTACCATGCTCTTTAATTCCACATTTATTAGTGGCCTCATGTAATTAAGGTTGGCCTCCCACACTGGACTCCGTGATTTGCTGGGACCACGTGGGTTACGGCACCATCATTTCCCCAGCACCAAGCACAGCGCTGGGTGTGCAAACCTCTGTTGATGGGATGGGACACGTGGAGATGGCCTGAGGGGCAAAACTCAAGACAACAGTGGTCCTTGAACACAAAGCCACAGTCGTGCGGGACCAGAGGTGTCCCTTCCATTCCCTGTTTTTGTTGTGCTTTTCATTCATTTCTTCATTTCACAAGTCTTTTCAGAGTATCTACTATGTGCCGGATACAGATGGGCACTGTGGATTTTTCAGACAAGATACATGGCCGAGGGGCTGTGGTGCCCCTTGTCTAGTGGCACAAACAGACATCAACCCAGTAACACTAGCCCGTAAGTACCAGGAACAGGCCGTGCTGAGAGTGAGTGTGTTCTCTGAGGCCAGGGGAAGAGAAGCTAACACAACCTTCTCTCCATAACACCATCTTCCCAGAAATCCAACTCCTACCCAGCAGGATAGGAGCCTCTGAGAAGAGAAGAGCCACCTAAACATCTGTAGAGACATCCCTGGCTCTGTACTTGGGGTGTGGGTGCCTCCCTCTCGTTATTCAGGGTTCAGCCCAAACCTCATCCCAGAGCAGCTTTCTGTGATCACCTCATCAAATATCACCCTTTCTCCTGCCAATTACACTCTTTCCTGTTACTCCATGATATGTTCCTTAGAACATGTGTCACTTTCTGAACCTCTGTCCTTAAATATAAGTTTATGTTTGATTTTATACTGGTTTCCCAGCTAGAATGTGAGCTCTACACTTTCTTGCTCACCTCCATAACCAGTGCCTAGAACAGCCCCTGGTGGATAGTTGGCACTGAAAGAATGAATGAATGAATATGCTCAAAGAAAGGGACCCGTCACATCTCCCTGGGGAAGTTGAGGAAAGCTGCAGAAAGGAGGTGATATTTGAACTGGATCTGGATGTGGGCGTTAGAGTTAGCCTGGCAGACTAAGGGTGGGCAGGTGAGGAGGGACCACTTGGTATAAATATTGATAACCTTGGAGGTGGCAGGAAGAGGGATTATAGGTAGAGTCTAAAGGATGGCAGAAGAGATCTGGTAGGTGGCCTGGTGGATTACAATCCACCTACAGCCCTGCCATCACTGCCACCAAACAAGCAAGGGTAAAGCTTTGAGGCCGGGGAGGATTGTGAACAGACATGAAGGCCACCTCCAGGCAGTGGGCTTTTTCCTCTGTGGACACTACACTCAGGGAGATGTCCTTAAGCACGAGAAAGACGGGGCTGGAGCTCTAATCCACAAATCCTCCGGTGGCCCAATAGAATGAAGCTAGTTATGGGAAAAATTAATGAATCTTTCCCTGGAGGAGAGAAATATAATTTGTAAATATCTAATTTAGCACATCGACAAAAAATCTATTTTTTCTTCTTCATCGACATCAGAAATCTTTAAAAATCCTTAACTCTTACTGTAAAGTCACCAGGCAGGTGGAACTGTGCTTGGAAGGTTTTCTCGTCTTCCCACCCAAGGGCCATGAGGGATTTAACACTGAACAACTTCTAAGAAGGGCCAAAGAGCTGAAGGACTAATTAAGTCCCGATTGAGTAAAGAACATGGGTTTCCAACAGTGAGTTTATGAGTTATTTTTAAGTACTCCCTGAAGGAGATGAACAGAATAAAATTTTCATCATTAAATGAATTCCAGTAAATGGAGTCTTCTAGTTAGTTTAAGAAAAGTCTCATTAACTGAGAGAATTATATATCCTATTTATAAATTTGTCTTTCTTAATACCTGCGAGTGTAATGGCTGGTAAGGAGGAGAAAGACTAGCATTCACTGAGCTCATACTGTGGCCAAACAGGTATTTTACATCTTTTAATCCTAGTTGAAAACTTTCAACTGTTATTACTCCTCATTTTGCAGATGAAGAAACAAGGGCAGTGAGGGTTAAACCCACCACCAAGACCACACAACTACAGATGGTCCCTAACATACAATCATTTGACTTATACAATTTTTTGACTTTATGATGGTATGAAAGTGATGCACATTCAGTAGAAACTGTACTTGGAATTTGGCCTTTTCCTAGGCTAGTGGCATATCGTATGATACTCTCTCTTGATGCTGGACCCAATCACCTAACACAAAACACATTTCATAATAAAGTACTGAATATCTCATGCGATTTTTTCAATGCTGTACTTAAAGTGTTCTGAGTCTGTTGAAGGTAGGCTAGGCTAAACTATGCTGTTTGGTAGGTTAGGTGGATTACATGCATTTTCAACTTAAGCTATTTTAGCTTACTATGGGTTTATCAGGATATAACTGAACCACAAGTTGAGGAATGTCTGTAGTAAGTAGCAAAGCAGGGATTTGAATCTGAGTTCAAACCCAGAATATAACAGGGATGAAAATTACAGATGCAGGAGTGCTACACACTGGGTTCTATTTAGGACTTTAACACTCATCCCTATGTGACATTGGATGAACTACTCAGCCTCAAAGCTGGAGGTTCCTTATCTGCAATGGAGGGATCATAAGAGTTCTCACCTCAGAGGCATCATGAGAGAAGCACCATCTCTGCACGAAAAGCACTTTGCATAGAAACCTAGAAACCACTGGATACAGTTCATTTTCCTCACTGCAGTAGTGACTGGAAGGTCTCGGTCTTAGTCTGGGAGAGGTTCCACTTCCCTCTGCTCCAGACAGCTAGTAAAAAATGACAAAGCTGTGCTCCCCCATGGCATCCCTGCTGCTGGCCACATTAAATGTCATTGATGGGGTAGCTCAAAAATTGTGGTCTTGCCTATTGAGGTAACTTCACATCCCTTTTTTCTTTGCTTGGGCCAGGGTTGCTCTACCTTGGCACTATTGACAATAAGGCTGGAAATTCTTTATGGCGGTAGGAGCTACCCTGAGCATGATGGGATATTCAGCAGCATCCCTGGCCTCTACCCGCTAGATGCCAGTAGCACATCATCTGCCACCACTGTGACAACCAAACATTGTCACGTTGTCCCCAAACATTGCTAAATATCCCCTGGGGACACAATCACCCTCAGTTGAAAACCACTGACTTAGGTGAAAATTAATAGTGATTTATGAAGCTAAAGACCAAGCCAGAGGTTGCTAGGATTCAAAGAAAAAGATCTCCCTTACTGGAATAGTTCACAGCACTTGCTAAACAGAGATGAATTCTCACTGGGGAATGAAGGCAGGGTAAGCAACAAATTGTCATAGCCAGTTAGCTCGTCAGACTTCTGCTACCGAATGCACCGTGTTTTGTAGATCGCTAATTTCCCATTAAAGGAGCCATGTCATTTAATAAGCATTCTGTCACTTGGCTCCATAAGGTGGAATAAAAGCATGAGGACCCAGTAAAGTTCTTTTTAAAATTTTTAATGAGGAGTGACAGCTATATGCAGTCACACAACATTTATTGAGCGTTTGCTATAAGATATGTCACATACTAAGTCTCTAGCAGCATCGAGAAAAGATTGAAGACGTTTATGCAGGCCAAATCGCTGCATGGAACGAATATGAATGAATTCGACCTACAGTTATTTAAAACCTACTGTGTACCAAGCCACAAGCTAGACTTTGGGTAGGATGTGCTAAAAGGAAGAAATACTATCCTTGCGTTCTTGTAACTTAAGTAAAGCAGCTGTTCTCAAAGTGGGGTTCCTGGACTGGCGGTATCAGCATTACCTGGTGTTATGGGGTTGAGTTTTGTCCTCAAAAAAAGCTTTGTTGAAGTCTTAACCCCTAGTGCCTCAGAATGTGACCTTATTTGGAAATGGAGTCTTTGGAAATAGAGGTAAACAAGGCTATTTAGTGGGCCCTAATCCAATATGACTGGTGTTCTTACAAAAAGGGGAAATTAGGGCACAGAGACGGATATGTGTAGAGGGAAGATGACGTGAAGACATGCAGGGAGGGTGCCATGCAGAGAGAACTGGAATGATGCATCCGCAAGCCAAGGAACACCAGGGATTGCTGGCCAACCCCAGAAGCTGGAAGAGGCAAGGAGGATCCTCTCTGAGAGCTGTCAGAGAGAGCACGGCCCTGCCAATGCCTTGATTTCAGACTTCTGGCTGCCAGAACTGTGGGAGAAAACATTTCTGTTGTTTTAAGCTGCCTAGTTTGTGGTACTTTGTTCTGACAGCCTTAGGAAATGAACGCACCTGGACACTTGTTAGAAGTACAGATTCTTGGTCCCTACTCCAGACCTACTGCGCCAGGCACTTGCGGTGGGGGGGGACACTCAGCAATCTGTGTCTTAACAACCCCCACACCCGTCCCAGGGGTTCTACTGCATACTGGGGTGTGAGAACTTCCGAGCTAGACTGTGGTCTGCAACCCTGGCTGCACGTGAACTTCACCTGGAACCTTAAACAAAAAGTCTCTTAGAGATTCTGATAGGACGATTCTAATGTGCAACCAAGGCTGAGGACTATTGTTCTACGGTGATGTCTCTCAAATGTCAGCATGTGTAGCACATCTGGCATGGCCTCACCCGGGGGTCTTGTTAAAATGCAAATTCTGATTCAGTAGAGCCAGTGTGGGGCCTGAGACTCTGCATTTCTAGCAATCTCTGGGGTGACGCCGTGCTAGCCCATGGCTGACACTTTCAGGAGGAAGGGCCAGATAATATTAATACTAACCAACACTAAAATGGATAGTACTAATAGCTAATATTTATCGACTGCCTTCCAAATGCCAGGCACTAACTAGGGAACGGACCACAACAATGGATAAGAAAGACGTGGCTCGGGTTCTAAAGCTGTGATGAAAGTCCTGTCTAGGGCTCTGTGCTTTCCCATAGGAGAAGACCTTACTGTACCTGCAAACAAAGTGGGGTTTTATATAAGGCAGAGCAACACTAACTGCTGCAACAGATAAACCACCATTTCTCAACAGCTTCACAAACATTAATTTCCTCCAGTGTGCTCAATGTCATGGGCGAGTCTGGGACCCAGGCCATTCCATCCTGGGCTCTGCCTTCCTCTAGGTCCTTGTGGTCCTCAGTTCGCTGGTGGATGGGGAAAGAGGGTGAGGAGATATAGGAGTGGTCTGATGACTTCTATCAAATTCCACTGTCTCCACCACGTGGCCCTGCCTAACTGCAAGCAACATTGGGACATTCAGTCTAACTCTACGGCCAAGAGGAAAAGAAAACAGAGTTTGGTAAACACCACATGTCTTCAAATGGATGACTAAGGTTGGCCAGGTGAAGAAGAAAAGGACTGGTGAGAATGAGAAGTACCAAGAATACACCATGAATGTTTGGTAAAGGACAATAAACTGATCATATTTCCATAGCTTCTCTGTTACCATTTTCCTTCTAACAATTATGATAATTCTTCTAGATTTTTAATGCCCCACTAGAACGACTTGTTAAAACACTTCTAAGGAAGAGTGTTGGGCACCTTCCTAATACTCAATAAGCACCTGGGTTAGATGTGTCTGGCTTTATTCTCATCATCCTTGGTCACCGCTAGGCCGGTGACGCAGGCCAGAGGCTGAGCTGGCACCTGGGCTGAGAGTCCGAGACAAGCCTGGCTCGTGATCTGGGGACGGAGCGGGAGTGCGTGTAACGCTTCACCCAGGAGAAGTCACGATGATGCCCAGACAATCTCTGCATCTCATCACAGTAGGCTCTGTGGCTTCCTTTACCAAACAAACTGGGATCACAATTTGACAATAATATACATTGTTTAAAATTGGCCTTGTCCAGGACAAACCACCAAAATTATTGGAGAGATTCAGAGCTAAGAGAATTGTATCTAAATTCAAAGAATAAGTCCATAGAGAGATGAATCGTGTCATGGAACGCCAGGGAACTGCACGGAGGATGCCCGAATGATGCAAAAATCCTCTCTTCGATATTCCTAATAGATGCTGCCAAGTTTATGACTGCCAAAGCCCTCTTTCAAATACTGAGCTAAAATCCTTTTTCCTGGAACCATCCCTGCTCTGGGGCCAGGGGAAGCACAAGTTTTAATCTATCGTCATGACCTTGAACAAACTATTTCATCTCTCTACGCTGCCGTTGCATCATCTGTAAAATGGGAATAATTATAGTTCCTCCTTCACGGAGTTCTCGTGAGGACTAAATGCCTGACACATAGGAAATACTCCGAAAACAGCAGCCAGGATTATCATTATTACTGTCGATGACACTTTAAAAACTGGCTCTCAGGCCCACCTCTGCCCACTCCTGCTAGATTTCTCCTCTTACAATTTCTCAGCCCTTCCTTGTCTGAAAGTTCGCAGCCTTTCACTTTCATTTGGACTGGCATTTCTTAAATTGTGTTCTAAGGATACTAGATCCTCAAGGTGTTAGTAGGAGCTCCTCGAAAAACAAAGTTTTGGAGACACTTTGTATAACAGATGACTCCCTCAAAGATTTACAGTATATCTTGGTGTAATAAAAATTCTGAAAAAAATCCTCAAAACAGACAACTGTTTTATGGGTTCAAGAGCGTGCCCTGGTAGTTGATATGTAAGTTGGCATGGTATTAATATTTGTGATGGGCAATTAGTCATCATCTAACATAATTTTTTACAAAATTTTATATACCCTTCAACGAGGAGTTCCGCTTCTGGGTATCCAAGCTGTATGAATACTTGCACATGGATCATTTCAGCTTAATATGTCTTTAAAGAGAGGCTATACATTATCCCTGGACAAGCACCCCTTCCAACCTTGTCTCATCTGCTAATGTGATAACTGTGTCTTTCCTTCTGTGTCTACATCCAAATCACTGATAAAAATGATCAGGAGAGCACTAAGTTGACACCCGTCTATACTTTTCCTGCATGGCCTCACACACTTCTCCAACCCACCCCACCAACAAGGACATCCTACACTCTGAGAATTGCATTCCTTTCTTAAAAGAGTCTCTCAAGTTTCATTCTATATTTTGACTATAAATTTGGGCTCAATCACCTGAGTGAAATCTCATAAACGTCCTCTCAGTTGAGACTGCATTTGTTTTTTCTCCACTAGATCAACCAGTTGTTGGTTTGCCTTAACTGGTCATTTCAGGCTCGAGATTCTGATTGATCATCTGTGGAGGTGAGTAGAGTGTAACTGCCTCAGGTGACATTGCCTGGGAAACCGTGCAAACCAAAATAAATCTCAAAAGAAACAACCTAAAGATACCCAGAAACAAATGCTTTTGTGCACAATCCAAGCAACAAAAGTCAGAGCTTCCCAAGTCCCCTCCTAATCTTTATAAATGATTTTCTCCTGAGCCACTTGGCACATTTCCATTATGGCCTTCTGAATATGTATAGACACAGCAGGTAATTTAAGATTGCTGCAAGTGTCTGGCAAAAACATAGTGTGTATTCAACTTGTTTAGGAAACATCTTAATGACAAGCAAAGCAATTTATAGAGGACATATTTTTATAGCACGGTAACATCAACATTTATTATTTGGGCCATAACTGGGAAAGAAAACAGACTTCCTCCATTTAGACAACAAAATTAAATTCCTAGGAAGGCAATAGAGAAATAGGCACAATCTTGAATATAGTTATGGTATAAAATAATATTCTTTTAGAAATATGGTGGAAAGCATGGGAAGAATGGTATAATGGCCTGATCAGATATTCCAAAGATATAATTCTGGAGTACAATCCCTTCCAAGGGCCTAAAATTTGATATTATAAAATTCAAGGTAATCTATCTACTATAGACTTATTTTCCCCATGGAATGATACTATATTAGGTAATAACTATATGTAGCTATTCTTTGCAACTAATTTTTTTTTCTGTAGAATTAATAATGTCCAAGAAGCTTCTACCTTAGACTACTAAAGGTTCTGAGAAATCCTGCAGTAATGAAACCTTATTTAGGTTAGCCAGGGTGTGGGCAAATGGTTACTTTTCCTTTTTTCTCTCTCTCTCCTTCATATTCCAGTTCCCAAGAATTAAACAATCATATATCTACCGAATTCAGTTTCTAACACATTATATATTCAGGTTTCACCGATAAGGAAAAATCTTAGTATAGTATTCAAGCCAAATGAAGTACATTTCACCTTTTAAGTGTCAGCCTAAAGTTCTACACAGGGATTGCTATGGAAAGAAATATAGCAGGACAAATTGTCTTGTATAGATCAGCCAATTTATTGTCTCGGTTGACTTGAGAAAGTCATGCGGAATTGCTGTTTAGTTTTATCTACTTGCTCAACAAACACTTATTCTGTACCTGCTTTATAGACAGAGCATACTACTGGGCCTTTGGAGATATGTCAGATGAAATGCCTACCCCAAATCTATGGTTTCCATGTATTTCAATTTGATTTCAATTAAGTCATCACTTCTGCGAGTCACTCTTGTTACTCGAATCCCCACAGCTGCCATTCAAAAACGTTTGCACACCCTTAAAATTCTGCCTTTGCTCTCAATATCCTCTTTCTCAGAAAATGAGCCAGGCTTCTGTGTGACTGAGAAGATCAAGGACGTGTGGCATGTGTTACCTCCACTTCCCACCTCAAATTTGGATTGCACCAGTCAGGAAGTACTGGTGCCGTCCAGGCCACCTGGCCCTCTGTCACCCCTCCTAGCAGGCCATCGCTAGCGCTGTAGATTTTCTCTTCTAAACAGCCCTCAAGGTGGCGCCCTTCTCTGCATCTCCACCAGCAGGTCAGCACTTGACCTTGTTACCTCTTGTTTGGGACAGTGCATTTGTCCCCTAAGTGCCATTTTTCTTACCTCCCTCTTCATCTCTCCTGAATATTCAAACCAGAATGATCTTTCCAAAATACATGTCTGGATGTGTCTGCATATCACTTAACATACATCAAGCATTTCCCATTTCCATTAGGATAAAGACAAAATCCAACAACATGGCCCATGTAGTCCCACGAAGCCCAGCCCCTGCTGACCCCTCCAGCTTTACCTGTACCCAAGCTGTTGTGCTCCTCAGGGCTCCGTCCCATGGACCTTCCTTTGGTCTTTTTACTGGCTGTGCTCACACTGGCCACAGGACCTTTGCTCACATTCTGCTCTTCCTATGTGTTCTTTCTACCCCTTTTCACTCAGTTACGCTTTTGATTCACCCCAAGCATCACTTCCCCAAGGAGGCCTTCCAGGATATCCTTAGCCAGGTCAACTCACCTACCGAAGGCACTCTGGGGCCATTGTCACCTCCCTCTTAGCTTGTATTACCTGGGTTTGTATGCTTATCTGACTAATGCTGGTCTTTCCAACTATACTGTAGGCTCCACGAAGACAATACCTGTTTAGTTTTTGCATAGCAGCTAGCGTAGTGTTAGCCCATACTATCTACTCAATAGATATTTACAGAATTCATTTTTTTTTTAATTTTGAGACAGAGTCTTGCTCTGCCACCCTGGCTAGAGTGGCTTGGTGTCATCACAGCTCACTGCAACCTCAAACTCCTGGGCTCCAGTGATCCTCCCGCATCAGCCTCCCAGAGTGCTGGGATTACAGGTGTGAGCCACTGCGCCCGGCTCAGAATGAATTTCTTAATGCTTTATAATGCCAGATGCCATATGCCACCACGGCTATTCCTGGGTGTTTATTCAAATGCTTTCCTGGGTGAAATCCTTTCACTGACTTCTCTAGAGAGAAGTGAGCCAAAGCCAGGGTGGTTGTTTCTGTGTGTGTGTGTGTATGTGTGTGTGTGTGTTTTAGCCCTTCCAAACACTTCCTCTTTGTAAAGCACCATCCTCAACTCATTCACTCATTTAATCCTCATGGCACTTTAAGAGATGGATACCATCATGTGTCCACTTTATAGCTAGGCAAACTGAGGCCTAGATGTTCATTAACTTGTCCAGGATTACACAGTTGGCTCTGCAGTATATTCCCAGCGCCATGCATGATACCTACCACTTGCTAAGAGCTTAATACATATTTGTGGGATGAATGACTGAATAAACGAATAAAGTAGCAAGACTCGTCTACCACAAGTCACAGATCCCTAAACATTTTTTTGAGTGTGTCTATTTCTTTTGGTCCTCCCTGTCACACACTAACCTACACCTTGGCCACCTCTCACCAGAACTATCACGGCAGCTTCCTCACTTCTCCCTGAATCCACAATTCTTTCCCTCGACTTCGCTGATCTACTCTGTGGCCACGGCACCTTCTAAAATGAAAATCAGACTGTCACCCTTTTTCTTGAAACTCTTAAGTAGCTTCTCTTTGTCCTTTGGATATTGATACAAGTCCTTAATTTGGCCGATAAAAATCTCTCTCCAGCCTTGCCTCTCTTGTTCCTGCACATACCAGGCTTCTTCCTGCCTCAGGACCTTTGCACATGCAGTGCCTGCTGCTGGAGCACTCTTTACCCTCTGGTCTACCAGTCAACTCTTACGGACCTTCAGGCCACATCGTAGGTGGCAGACTGAATAACGACCCCAGCAATATCCAGGGCTTAATAAACCCTGGGACCCGTGAATGTTACTTCATACAGCCAGAAGGGGCTCTGCAGATGTGATTAAATTAATGGCCTTGACCAATCCGCATTCCCTCTGGGCTGTTGCATTCTTCATATTGTCCTATCATATCATCCTACACATTGACATTTGTGTGAAAATGCTTGATCATTATCACTAAAGTCATGGATTTGGTGACCCAGTTGTATGCATACGTACCTTTGCTAATTCACATTTAAGTAAGCATAACTACCTGCGAATGCGTGTTCACAGCAGCACTATCCACAACAGCCAAAAGGTAGAAACAGTTCCAATGTCCACCCGTGGAAGAAGGGACGAACACAATGCGGTCTATCCATAGCATGGAATGTTATTCAGCCATAAAAAAGAACGGGGTGCTAATACTTGTACAACATGTACCGCAGGTATCAGGAAAACATGACTACGCGTCTCGCACATGTGATAAGTGACAGAAGCCAGTCACAAGGGACCACATTGTATGATTCTAGAATAGGCAAATCCATAGAGATAGAAAGTGGGTTAATGATTCCCAGGGCCGGGGGTCGGGGATGGGGAACAACTGCTTAGTGGGATGGGCTTTTCTTTGGGGGTGATGAAAACAGAGATAGAGGCGGTGCTTACACAACATCGTCAGTGTCACTCAATGTCACTGAATCATTTACTTTGAAATGGTTAATTTTTATGCCATGTGGATTTTACCACAAGGAAAATGTAAAAATAAGTGCAACTCCTTTTTCAAACAAAAGCTAATAATGTAAATAACACTTGAATCTTCACAACTTCCACAGGCAAGGAAACAGTGTGCTCCGCCACTCCACTACCTCCTCATTTTGAGGTCTTCTACTTCGATGCCTGTGAGTCATTACGAGTGCTGAGAAACCTGCCGATTCTACTATATATACCCGACTTCCTGTCTGCCAGTTTCAGGCAGGGACCTGTCACCTGGGCAGGAGGAGGCGAAGGGTGTGGGAGCCCCCATCCGATCTTGTCCTTGGGGGATACCCTGTAGAAAAGGTTTGCCTCTGGGCATCTCAGTGTTTATCTGCAGCTCAGCAGGGAGCTGGGAGTCACACCGAATCAAGCTTTTCTGAGCACGTTTGAATGCAATAAACACCAACATAAAGCAGAACATCACATCAAGGGGAGTTTTTCTACGTTTGCCCTTCTCTGGCAGGACACCGACTGCTCTCATCTGCTGGTCTTCTCGCGTAAGAGCGAGTTGGGATCGAGTTGAGCATCCTGCTCTCCTCTTCCTAAATAAGAGCTGACGTTCAGGCAGACGCTAATAGAAGCAGGCAGAACAGAACAGTAATTGGAACCCTTTTAGCAGTGCCTGACGCCCTGCATACCGACAGCCGCAGTTAGCGTCTCCGACAGAGAGCTCTGTCCCCACGGGTTTGTGTTAGAAACAGCTGGTGGCTGAAGGACTGGGAACTAACAAGCCACACTACTCAGACGCAGGGGAGGCCACTGGCTGTCCCCTGTGGCACCGCTGAATTCCATCTGCCGGGGTGTTGGCACAGTGCACAGCTTGTGACACATACTGGTAGGACTCACATGGCTTTATAGGACAGAACCTCTACTGCCAGGGAGAGCAGGAGATGACCGCAGCTATCCAGGCGGATGGTCAGCAAGTACTTGTCAAGCACCGAGTGCTGTCAGGCACTGTGCAAGGTGCTGCCGAGATAGCGGATGCTGCTGCCATGCTGAACGTCTATCCTATCCGGAGAGACAAACAGCCTTTCGTTCATTCAGCAAATATTTACAGAGGAGCTAGTGTGAGACAGTACTAAGCTAGACACTCTGGACACAGCAGCAAACAGCATGGATATGGCCTCTAAAAAGCTCACTGTCTCTCTGGGAGGACAAATATTCATTTATCCAATGATATTTTATTAAGGACCTATCATGCTCCAAGCACTGGTTCTAGGTGCTGGGCGCTAAACTGATAATCACAGTGTAAAGAGGGCCTTGAAAATGGGTTTCAAGGTGTAATGTGCACACATAATAGGGAGCTTATGCTAATCTTGGGGTAGGGGTGGTGAAGGGAGGAGTATCCTTTGAGGAGTGACTTCTATTAATAGATCATATGAGTGTCCTGTGGCTGCTGTAACAAATCGCCACAGACTTATTGGCTTAAAGCAACATAAATTTATTCTCTTGTAGTTCTAGAGGCCAGAAGTCCAAGATCTATTTCACTGGGTTAAAATTAAGGTGGCAGCCGGGCTGTCCTCCCTCCAGAGGCTCTAGGGGAGGGTCTGTACTGGGCCTTTTCCAGCTTCTGGAGGTTGAACTCATTTCTTGGCTCGTGGTCACATTCTATCACCTTCGTCCTCTTCTGCAGTCAACACTGCTCTGCCTCTAAGGATATCTGTGATTACATTTGGGGCCAACCCAGAGAATCCAGGATACTCGCCCCATCGCAAGATCCTTAACGTAAAAACATCTGCGAAGTCTCTTTTGCTGTGCAGGGTGACATACTTTACACTCGCTCGCTGTGTAAGGTTCCAGGGATCAGGACACAGGTGTCTTTGGGAGCTGATTTTCAGCCTACCACAAAAGCTGTGCTCTTCCTATCATCTTGGCACGGCCTGACCCGGAGAAACTACGGCTCAGAGACTGAGTGGACTCATGGGACTGGCAGAGACCAGGGGTCTAGCTAGGTGTGAACAGACAAAATCAAGATGACAGACATCACTTCGGAGTCAAGCCATGTATATTTATTTAATATTGGTGCTACCCAGGAAGAGCAGGTGCTACAATGGAGATAGCAACTGTGACATCTGATTGTTCATTTGATGCCAGATGCTACGCCGAGGACTTTACTGGAGGAACGTTATTTAATGCTTGCAGCTGCCCCGTGAGAATTCACTCTCAGCATTTCCACTTTACAGGAGAGGAAGTGGAGGTGTGGAGAGGTCAACGGACGTAGCCAAGGTCACAAAGCTTAAAAAATGAAGAAACTGGTAACTGAACCCAGTCGATGTGAATCCACAGCTCTGCCTCTGAACCACCGTGCACAAACCACCTCCCAGGTGGGTTACTCTCTGCCAAGGGGCCATTTCCTGGCAGAGATCATCTCAACCTGGAGGTTGCAGGTGGCGATCTGGGATGGCCAAGCAAACTCTGGCTCGGGAGTCTGAAGAACCATGGACGAGTCCAGCTTTGTTAGAAACAATTGAGTGATGTGGGAAAGTCACTGCCCCTCTCTAGACCTCAATTTCTAGCTGTGAAATAAGGAAGGTAGCTAGATGAATTCTACTCTCAGCTCTCACACTCTGCAGCCCTCTGTGTGCAGCGAGGGTGATGGGCAGATGAAAAACAATGCTGTGATGCTGGGGGGAGAGTGGTTGGCGTGACAGGCTGGGTGCTGGGCAGTACAAGGAGTAGATTGACAAAGACCATTAATCCTAATAATTGCTGTCACCGACTCCACGCAGCCCAAATTGGGGTCCTGAAGGACACAGTCACAGTGTGGCCAGGAAACAAAGCTCAATTTTGGCTCTGTGCTGAGGTCCTGATTCAGCGACTATGAAGCGACTCCAGACACTCAGCTGGAAATGCCATCCAAATGTTTAAGAAGGTGGCTAATACGAGAATCATAAAACTCAGCACAAGGTCAGCTCAATGGTGACTTCATAAAACTCAAGCCACGGAGATCTACGGAGACCGACTTTACAGTCCACTCCATTTTCTGATATTTCTCAATTGAGAGCTTCACTGTCTTAAGCTTTAATTGAAAGCGTTTAACCTATTACAAATTATAATGAGTATCACCGAGCTGAACACCCCCAAAATGCTCATTTCAAATATATGAACCTCTTCAAGGGCCAGCGGGAACGAGGACGCAGAGCCATGGGTTGGGGGGAAGACAGATGATGGTTTTCAGAGACTTGAACGCCAGCTTGGAGTCCGTGTGGACTGCCCCCTGCTTGCAATTCTTGGAAGCCACTCGACTCTTTCTCAATCCCATTTAACAAGATCTTTTGCTCTCCTACTTAGCTAGGACAGTATTTTCTAATTTCTCTTTATAAGATATTTCAATAATGTTATTTTATTACAAATACAATATTAAAGTAATAGAAACCTAAGAAAAACAGTGGCTAGAGTTCCACAATAACCTGACCAAATGTTTAATTTGTTGATATCCCTTTTAATCTTTTTTCAATATCCATATTTTTTTTCTTATACGTGGTCATTTAATAGATAAAATTTTCAATTGTAACATTCTATTATGGGTGATTTTCCTTTTTGCTTGATTTTAAATCTCTATTTCCATTTATGCTGAGAACACAGCAGCACATATCATCTGTGCTGTTTATTCTCCTCACAGGATTCTATACGAACACACACAGGGAACTTTTATGATTTTTTCACAAAAAAATGGCATGTACATTTCTTTACTTAAGCCATGTACTGCCCTGGGTTAGTAAATCACAGATATTTGCAGTTATTTTTACAATCCATGTAATATTTCATAGAACAGATGTAGTACAGTGTAGTATGGATGAACATTTAACCTTTTCCTTTATTTTTTGCACCTACAAAATATAATGCTTCAACAAACAACTTTACTCACATATATACTCAAGTATTAAGGTTTTATTTTTTTCAGGCTAGCTTTTGCAAAAGTAGGATTGCTGGCTAAAAGGCAATGCCTCTTAGTAAGTTTAATGCATATCCTAAGACTAGTTTGTCGGTGGCAGAACTAGGATTCAAACCCATGTACATTGGAGCCCAGAGTCTGAACTCCCAGCCAACTTCAGAGATGTCTAACAAGGGGGTTAAACTTCTCAAAGCAACACACTTTCCTAGATCAGCAATGTTCAAAAAATGGCAAAGACATTCACAGGGAGGGAGTTTGGGTGGAATGGCCTCCACCTTTTCTTCTAATCTGAGAGATGCATTCATTCCCTAAAATGAATCCACTATATTTTGGTCAGGTTGGCCTATATACAGCTACCCCATTAGTAATTGGGCATGACCCCTCTTGGGACATTTCTCAGGGTGACTCCTGCTAACTAAACAATACACAGTCATGACCCCTCAACCATAATGAATAATGAAAAAAAAACAGACAAGGAGAAACTAGCATTGAATGGTTTCTGTCTTGACTACAACCAGTGCTGAACCAGAAATAGATTATTCAGAAATAAGAACAAAAACAATAGTGCACCCGGAACACTATCTCTTTTTTCAGTGCTCAGTGTTTTAATGTTGTTTATTGCAATTATATTGCCCCACTGGTTGGAGCACCTAGAGGTAGATGATCGTATATTTACCGAAGTAAATCCCTTCTGAAACAATATTTATGCAATATGTATGCGAATATAAGTGTTTTCACAAGTGCTCTTAGAAGAGCCCATTAGGGGCTATTATATTTTCAGCACCTGAGAACGAGCCTCACAGGAGCGGATGTTCCGCTATACACCCACACAAGGGTAACCCGCCCGTTCAGACAGCCCAACTGCCACGGAGGGAGACATTTCCCCAACGAGAAGACATTAATGGAAAAATCATTTCACGTTTGCATTCTTAATTTTGCAGTTTAAAATCTCTCTAAATACACTTTCCCCTTTAAAATGTGATTAACCAAAATTTCCCCATCTTTATTATGGCAAATAGCCAGTTATAGTATTCCTTTTGGAATAGCAGCAGACGCATTATTTAGATTTAAGGGAGAAGGCATGCATGAAACTGTTATTAAAACTGAATATGTTTAGTTATACAGCTATTAGGAGGATTATTAAGGAGTCTGTGTGAGTTTTGGAGATGTAGATGGAGCTAGGTAGGTGTGCATGTGCGTGTGGGGAGCACACTTGGGACTCACTGTGGGCTCTGTTGGAACCCGAAGCATCTAGCCCTGGCTTTCCCGATGAGCTACCTGTGCGCCATTGAGAAAGTCACTGAACTTGTTTGAGGAAGACCCATAAGATTTCTTCTGGTTCTAATATTGTTTGAAGTTTAGTTGGTACTTAAATAATAAATTAAAGTGGTAGTGAGAAAATATAGACTTGCTTCCATTTCAGAGTCTGATACAGATACCAGTGCTCCCAAAGGTATTTAATATGGTGAATGCCATTATCACCCTAATGACAATGATCACAGTGACAGGGACTGGCATTTATGGAGTTGCATATTGGTACCAAGCCCTGGATGGGATGTTGTCTCAGTGTTTGCTCCCGGGTCCTCCCAGTTACCTCTGAGCAGGGTGTGTCTATTATCACTGTCTTACAAACGAGGAAACAGAGTCAGGCTGCCCTGGGTCATCTCCATAATGCTATGGGTAGAAAGTGCTCAATAAATGGCAGTCATCAGGAAACTGATGGGAGCTGTCTCAGACTTCTGATTGATTGCTGGTCAAGCCAAGCACTCCATTCTGCTAGTCACCTTGACTGGTTCCAAGGGTGGGCATGAGACCCAAACAGACCCAACTGAAGTCTGCCCCCTGGGGCTGCAATAAGGACATCGGAAGAGAGAAATTTTCATTCCTAGAAAATTGCCATCTGATTCCACTGTGCGTGCATCAGACCAATAACTTCTCTTTATAGATGAGAAAATCAAGGACCCCAGACATTAAATATTTTGTCCAGGTTGACACAGCAGGGATCTATGACCTTCCTATCCCATGCTCATGCAAGATTCACAGCCCACTAAACTCCACCATCTATGATTTCTTGTCTGATTCTCACGGCTTTTTGATATTAGATGCTGGCCCCTGTTTAAAGACGAAGGAACTTGACCTTCTGAGTGCTGCAGGCTCCGCCAAGGCCCCTCCACTAGTAAGAGGATGTGCTAAGATGTGAAGCTCCTTCTTGTTCAGTCCACACTATACCGGCTGGAAGTCATGCGTGACCCTTCCGCTCCTATCACTATAAAGGACTCATAACACTGTGGTTATATATCTTTAAATCCATTTCTGTATAAACACACCGAATAAGTATCTACTCCTTCACTGGGCCTGGCATGAATATATTACTCACATATATTATATACTGATTTATTCTTCTAATAATGCATTATTCATTCTCTTAGCTGCACATAATGCAAATCCACAAGCTTTTCTGCGAAAACAAATCTATCGGATGGTAAGGTCGTGACAGATATGATGACTTTTCAACTCTTTGCGTCTGTGTTTCACTAATTTACACAACTGAAATAATACCCACCTCCTGTGGGTAGACTGCAGGGTAAGTGACTAAGAGCTATGATCTGAGGATCTTGGCTGGGAGGTACAAATCACACTGGTGCCTTTGGTGGGGCAGGAAGCTCTGCTTTGGGCTGAGGCAGAGAAGGTGACTCTTCCTTCTAAGGGCCTGGCACAGGCTCTGGCTGCTCTGTCTTCCCCAGAACAACGGGAGCTTCTAGGAGCTGATAACAAGGGACTGACGTCTTTGGAGTGGGGTTTGCGGTTGCTTCCATGTCCTCCTGGTGTTCAGTGTGGGCCACGGAGTGACACAGCAGGATGAGGAAAAGGGACAGGTCTGGGGTGTGCAACTGGACACACCCACTGGGTGTGGAATCTGAAGGCCTAGGAGAGCCCACGCGAGTGCCAGGGACCCAGAAGACAGCCTGGGCACAGAAGGCAACTATCATCAAGGGTGCCTCATGGAATAAGGGGGTTTTCCCAGAGTGGATCAAATGCAGGAACAGGGAGTTGAGCACTTGGCAAATACACACATGTGGCAGGCAGTAGGTGTAGGGAGCACCAGCTGGCAGGGTGGAGACCACCCCTGTGGTTCTAGGAAGGGATGTGAGTTTCCCTCAAAAGAAAATGGAAAGAGCAGGGCACAGGATGACACAGGGGGTGGGTGTAGAAAATCTAAAGAGGGTTTAGCTACCAGGTTCAAAGAGCAACACTTCAGTTGTCAGGGGTGGGGAGTGCTGCTCAGCCGAGACAGCCACCGGCCAAGCTTGCTTTCCTCCGTGCAGGCATTCGCTCTTCTATTCAGAAATATGAACGGAGCTCCCACTGTGGGCATGCCAGGCATGGTGCTAGAGCTGTAGGTAGCACACAACAGACGTGATCCTGTGCTCATTATATGTGGAGGGTGGGCAGGCTGACATCCAATCTCTTTACTAATGTAGATATGGCAGGGACAGGTGCAAGAGGAAGAAGCACTTACGACGGGGGACCAGGGGAGAGTGTGATAGGGAGTGTGGGGGTCAGGAAAGGTTTCAAGGGAGTGACAATTGAAGGGTGAATATAATTTAGGATATAAATTGAGGATATAAAGGGAGAAGGTTCTGGCAGAGGGAACAGCACCTACTAAGGTCATGAGTCTAAAAGGGACGTGGTGTGGCTGGCTGGGACCACACTGAGAACAGTCATGAGGTGGAGTTCTGGGCCTGAATTCTAAGGTACTGGGAAGAAGTTATTTAAGTCCTTGTGGTTGAGGGCATTTGAACCCACAGGTGGGGGTTAGGGCCTCAGTAATAATCCCTGGAAGAAGGCACAGCCCTGAAGCTGGAATCCAGGCCAGCTTGACATTGGTCGACAAATGAATTTGTAGGTTAGACTCTGATGGGGCCAGTGGCTGTCAACTCAATGCCATCCACCCACTGATGACGCACGACTCTACAGGTGTTTACAGCCCAGTGTGCTCAGTTGCCTTGCTGTGCTTTTTTATTTTCATTTATAGAACAGTATAAAACTAGACATTTATTGGCCACAGACCATTTTTGTGTTCCTGTAACTCAAAAATGGTTACATTTTTTAAAATGAAGTATTACCAGCTTCAAGTCTGTAATAGAGACTGGGTCTTGTTGGCAGCACCTGAATTATTAAGATTAGAAACTCCATGGCTGCATATTGTGCTGCAGAACTTTCTTCCCCAATCTGTTTTACTACATATACTCATCTTAATTTTTGACAGTCCATAACACAAATTGACATAAGATAGACATATATATTCCATCAGGTAAATAATACATGGCTTTAAACAAAACTGGCAGGATACACTTTGACATGATCCATTATAATGGATCTGAAGCAGCCATTATGGCCTTTCCATAAAGATTCAGTAAAAACATGGAGGCTGCAGTGGAGGGGGCGTTAAACATGGCATTAAAGCACAGGCTGACTCCCCTGACAGGCAGCCCCCGGTGGGCACTGCACCTGCAGTCTCTGCAGCAAGGAAGAACTGGATTGCACATCTTAACTGGGAGGGAAGGTGGCCGGGCAACCAAGAACAGGCATCGAATGGCCGATGAGCTCATCTCTGCATCCATCACGTGGCTTTTAGAAAATCATTCGAAAAATAACAACACTTTCCAAGTGCAGACTCCATGCTCTTTCATTTAAAATTCAAAGACCTCATGGAGTAGGACTATTAGCCTCGTATTACAGATGGGGATACTGAAGATCCCAGAGGTTAGATTTCTTTCTCAAGGTCGCTGAGCTCAAGGTGAGGGGCAGATCATCACTAATCAGGTCTGTCTAACTCTGAAGCCAGTGATGGTTACACTAACCTAGCTTGTGTCCCATGAAAAAACCAACACATAGAAGAATTACCCATGTACTTTTCAGCAGATAGCTGGTCTCTACATATACGATTTAGATTCATTTCGCTAATATCCAGCTCCATTAGCCAATGATCACATCAGTATTTATAAGACTTTTACATCCCTTTACACTTCACAAAGGACTTGATGAGACTGTCATCCAATTCTCACAGTACACGGTGGGATAAGCTGTCATTACCCTGTATTTTATTGAAGTTGTTGACACACTATTAAGGCACCTGCAGAGGGCCACCTGGCCATTACTACTAATATTAGCACAAGAAATCAGAGGTTTTTTTTTTTTTTTT
>VBSM01000949.1:20597793-20675465 GCA_008086735.1 Cheirogaleus medius | reverse complement strand
TTACTTGGATGAAGACTCTGAGCTGGACAGGGTCGAGGCCAGAGCCACATGGCAGGTCCCGTGCCTGTCCCTGGCTGGTGGCCCTCAGCACTCTCCAGACCCTGCCAGGTCAGCTGCAAAGCTGGCCAAGTCCCGTTCTGGCTCTGAAATTGATGATGCCACATTCCTGCAAGCATTCCATTAAACCCTTCCGCGACAGTTTTACAGGCCGAGGAGCTGTAATCAGAACTGGCAACCGAGCGGCAAACACTCACTTCCGCAAAATCGTATGCAAACAAGAACCTGGCTGTCACGCTATCATCCATAGGGTGGATGTATGCGATGACATCTAGATATAGATTATTTTTGCTTAAACATATTATTCATGATTTCCAAGACTAAACACAGCTCAAGCACCTCCCTCAGGGCAAATCCTGCAGACCAGTTTCATATTTATGTGCCCATCACGCAGATTAAGACACAGGACATTCCCACTCCCAGCAGGCTCTCCTCTGTCCTCTCTAAAGTGCCATCCCGCCCAAGGCAGCAGTCACCATTCTAACCTGTATCCCCATAAATCCTTCTTGTCTGTTCTTGAACTTCATAAACACGGACTCACACAATATGCTCTTTTGTGTCTGGCTTCTTTTGCTCCATGTTGAGCCCATGAGTGCCACCCATGCTGCATGTAGCAGTAGTTTCTTCTTTTTATCACCGTTTACCTCGATTTATTGATTTATCCTACCATAAAGGTCCTGTGTGTTGTTTCCAGTTTGGGGCTATTGTGAACAACGTTGCTGAAGATATTTGCACGTGTGCCTTTGGTGGATATAAGTATTCAGTTCTCCTAGGGACACACCGAGGAGTTGAATTGTGGGTCTTAGGGCACACAGACATTTGGATTTTAGAAGTGATTGCCAAATACTTCCAAAGGGATTTCACGTACGCTCCTACCAGCAATATGCAAGAATCCCAGTCGTTCCACATCCTTGTCAGCACTTACATGGTCCGTCCTTTACTTTTTAGCTGTGGGGAACATTTATACCTTGAAGCTGCCCAGGCCTAAGCCCCGAGGCCCAGACCCTTTCCCCGTTAGACCTTTATTTGCTATTTTTTGCTGTCTGTTCACACCTGAATTCTTTTCATATATTTTTCAAACTTGACATAGCCAGTGAAGGACTTCACATGTCCCTTCAATCTGCATCTCTCCCTCTGTCCCCCAGCTCTAAGAAACCACTCATGGCTGCATTCCTCGTTCATATTCTTCAGTTGCGTTCATTCCCCGCCACTCACACTGGGGGGATTGCACCTTTGCAACACTGCTTGTATCGGGGTCTCTCTCTTCTTCTCCCCCCACAAATGCCCTGGAACAGCCTTCTATATTTCTATGGTTTTACCCAGCATATTTTATGTTTGATAAAAAAATAGGTTTCTTTGAACAGCTATTTTTGGACACTTTAGAAATGGTTTTCCCTTATTTTCTAGGCAACTGCTCTGGCTCCTGATCAAAGGGTCTATAAACTGGTAACTGGATTAGTCTAATATTCAAAGTATTATAAAGTGGCTAATTTTTTTCCTCTCTGTTAGCTTGCTAAAATACCTTCAAATGAGGAATGTAAAAGTGTGATAGGAAATTCATTTTCATATAAGTGTTTGTTTATTTTATTTTATTTTTTTTGAAGTGTTAGCTCTTTCTATGCATCTGGACTATTAGGGACACCACTCACCTGTTCTTCTGGAGGCTCCGAAACGGAGGCTGCTTTGTGTTCACATGTTGTGATTTGCCTTATAAAGGCTGCTGGCTGTCACTGGGCTCTCACGCTAGGCCTGGGAAACAGGCCGGATCATGTTCTCTGAAGCCATCTTGTTTGCTGAGACAAGGTAGGATGCCTGACATTTCTCCTTCTATCCCTGTGTGGTGACTGCCTCTCCACCAACTAAAAGATCTTAAATTTCCAACGTGTCCCAGTTCCTTTAAAACTCCATTCTCCACCCCTCCAGATTCTAAGCTTTCAGGCTGTGGCTGAAGAGCGACGGTAAAGTTTAGTGGCTGCCTGGAATCAGTGAACCCTAGTGCTAGTGTTACGGACCACGGGGTCTGGGGTTAGTCACTTCATCGCTCTAGGACTCAGTTTTCTCATATGTAAAATGGGAATAATAAGTGTGCCTACCTCAGAGGGTTGCTATGAAAATGAAATGGGACCATCTACGTACGACCCGATGCCCAGCATTTGGGGAGCGTGCTCTCGTGTTGTCTATTGTCATCACTGCTGAAAGAAAGCCTCCCAACTGTCAGTTTCCTCCACTCGTGTCTCACTTTGCTTCCTATCATTTTATTATAGACTCTCAGCAATTCTTTCTCTCCCTTAGAGTTTTTGCCTTTTGGATCCATCTTCAAGCCTCTCAACCATTCTGCGTTGTTTCCGAGACTCTAACTGCAACAGAGACTGTGACTTCCTGGTGACGAGCCATGCGTTCCCTCTCATTTCTCACCCTCTCTTTGATTAGGTGGGACCGTATGACTAGTGCTAGCCAATGGGAAGCTTCCCTTCCAGGCTGACGCATTTAAAAGCCGGCATCCAATACCTTAGCTCTTTCTCCCTCTGCCACAGCTACAGAAGAGCCATGTACGCACATGGCACGAGCCGGCAGAGCCTGTGCCATCCTGGCTCTCTTAATGACTCTGTGGAGCAGAGCTCCCTGGCAGACCCACGTTGGACTTGTAGCTCCATCAAGAAACTTTGTTACGTTATGCCTACTAAAATTTGGGAGTTAACTTGTTACTGCAGCATAACCTAGTCTAGTCCTGATTAACACACTAAGTTTGCTTTTAAATGGGCAATCTGCTAATGAGTCTCTTTTAGACAGCCTGTATCCTTAAACTGCCCTGCAAGGACTCTCACGCTGAATATAACCTGCCCCCCTCCCAGAGTCACCCTTGCGAGCACCCTTTTATGCTAGAACTGGCTGTGCCCAGTGAAAGGCCTGGCCACGACCAATAACCCTAAAGAGTCTCTCTGGGGTCAGCAAGAGATTCTAGGAACTCACTTCATTCTCTGCTTTGGAAGAATTAGTGGACTCTCATCCAAGAAAACAGGACAGTCAATGCATCCAGACTTTTTTCAGTTCTTTATGCCTTTAAAATGTAACTTCTGTCATTTACCGGTCCTTCTGCTGGCACTTTTTGCTTTCGTTCCCACCATGTCACCTCCTTTCCTGGCTAAAAATCTTCAGGTCTCAAAGTAAATGCCACTTCTTCCGGGAAGCATTCCTTGCTTCCCCCAGCTAGGTGAGCATCTACCTGTTGTACACTCTGATGCTACTCCAAACTTGCCCTAGTAACACTCAGAGCCTCTGCAATATCATCTTTCATGCCTTTTCTGCTAAGCTGTAAGTTCCATGGTGACAGGGGCTGCAGCTGGCTTCCTTACTACTGTACCCTTGCTTTCAAACACTGTGCCTGGAAGAGAAGAGGTGCTTAAAAAGTTGTCTTCTGAACAATGCCTTTATAAACAAGAGGGAGAACAACTCAGATAGCCACCCTCCTCAACACGACTAAGGGAGCTCTCACCTTCAAGTCCCATATCTAGGAAGAGGGGATGCCCGTCCTTTGAGGCAGTCCGTCACTCTTGCTGTAAAGAATTGTTTCCCACAAATTGCTTTCTGCAAAGTTTAGCTCCATTTCGGAAATGTGAAAGAAAATCAGATCCTTGGCTTCTTCATCCTGCCTTGTACATTAGCTTACTGTATCGCCGGCACTATTTTTATGGGCTAGAAAGCAGTGGAGTGTTCACAAAGAGAGATGACATGAAAGCCTGGCTCACGATCTCAAAATTATAGGGTGCTCCCAACTCTGATGAGAAGAGAGCCTCAGACTGGAGCAACACTCTTCATACTGTCTTGGTGTTGAATTGCTTTGGGCTTCTCACTCTTTGGCACCACCAAGAAAAATTTCAAACACTATGCAATACTTGGAGGAAACTCTCTACTCATCCCCCTGAGTCAACAAATGCCATGAGCTAACTGTGGACACCCCTTTATGTTACACACTTTTATGACAAACATAAGAATCCACCACATGCTCTTAGACAGGGACTTAGAAAACCAAATCTTTGACTAAGCCACCAAGAATAATTCTTCAGTTAATTTTCTGGGTTGGAACAGACAGGAAAACAAGTCATCCAAAAAAGAGAACGTGGATAATGAGATGATATAATATTATACCCCTAAATCAGCTTATCATTTCTTTTCTTCTTCTGGCTTGTCTGTGATATGCAATCTTTTAATATGATAGAGTATATGAATATAACATCAGAAGCCAATTTATTAATTTATTTCTAAACAAAATGAATGCTTTGCTTGGTGGTTTTCTTTTTATTCCTCATGAACACAACCAAATATTGTAGCTTGTAGAAAAATAAGGTTTTTTTTTTCCTTGCTTATGAAAAACCCGGTTCTCATATTTTGGTAACATCTCTGTTGTGACATCTAGAAATTCTAAGTATTTGAGAAATTTTACATAGCTTTTTAACATTGGAAACTTTGACAGTTGGGGCAATTTTCTAGTCAATCACCCCAGTGAATCTAAACCAGTGTCTTTTTCCAGCTTGTATCAAGGGAAATTACAGCACAGCATAAAGTTTTCTCCTGATTACAGAAGCCCCTTCAATTGTGTCACGGAAAAGACTGAACACACGCAGACATCTGAAATGAGAAGCAGCCCTGTTTATTATTGCTTGTTAACTCTTCCCGAGTCCATAAAAATGACAGTAACTGCAAAGTTACTGCGGAGAGAAGTGCAATGCTTAAAACGGAAATGCTGTGCAAATGAATTTTGTAGTGGTGGTTTCAAAGCTTCCAGAATCCTAATCAAAGAGGCTCAGAGTTGGTTAGGAGAGACCTTAAAAGGCATTCGATCCCACTGCCCAACTGAGGCACGAGTTCTCATATACAGAGTTCTTCTGCAGAAGAGAAAACAGAGCTCAGAAATGTGAAATGACTTACCCACAGCCCTACCTGGCTGACCTAGAGTACCCTGGCCATAGCAGCAGGTGACAAGAGCAGGTTCTAGATTCATACCACCCAGCTGCCTCTAATCCTAAAGCTCTACAAGTGGGCAGTGTGTGCCAGGGCAAGACAGCCTCTCTTGGTCACCACTTCAGTATCTCTAAATGGGGGCGTATCAGTGTCCCAGAGCTGTCGTAGCAAAGCACAATACATTGGGAAGATCAAAAGAACAGAAATTTATTCACTCAACAGTTTTGGAGGCCAGAAGTCCAAAATCAAGGAGCCAGCAAGATGGATTTCTTCTGGGTAGTTCTGAGGGAGCATCTGTGCCATGCCTCTAGCTCCTGGTGGCTTGCTGGCAATCCTTGGCATTCTTTGGCTTGTAGACACATCAGTCCGTTCTCTGCCTCCATCTTTACTTGGTGTTCTCCCCTGTGTCTTCAGGGTGTCTCTCCTCTTAAAAGAATACTCTAATCCAGTATGACCTCGTCTTTACTAATTGCATCAGAAAGGACACATTCTGAGGGTCTGGGTAGACGTGAATTTTGGGGGGACACTATTCAACCCAGTATAGAAAGTGATAATGGCACTTGTTGCGTAGGATGGTTATGAGGATTAAGTGTATGGGAATAAATACAAAGAACAAAGAGCAGGGCCTGTCACACAGTGACAACACAATAAATGTTGGCTGCATTAGTAATTGGCACTAAGCCCAGGTTGTATTCCTACACAGCATGCAAGATATTTTCATTCTACTGTCAATTCTTTCAGCCTCTGGTGACAAACTTTTAGCCTCCAGATGGTCCCTCTTGGATAAATGAGGCAGATTTTGCCCTAAAACATTTTCTTACCTTTTCTGCTTTTTATTTCCCATAATTTTTTTTTTTTTATCAGCTATTTCAGGACTGGGGGTTGGCAAACAAAAGGTGATTTGGAACTTGATTCATGGTGGTGCTTGTCTTTGAACCCAACGAAAAGTTTGTGCCTTTTGGAGAAGTTTTCCAGGCACACAATCATCATTGATGAGGGGTGTGCTACAGGGGCGCTGATATTTTGGAGAAAATGGCATTTCTGGTCCTATGTTGCCAGCCTTCCCGTCCAGTAGCACGTGGCCAGGCGCTGAGTCAGAGGTTGTGTGATTAGGATCACAGTCAGACCTGACCATTTATCTTTGGTTGATCCTTCAGAGTTTGGAAAAAAGTAAATTCAACTCAACTGACTTTGTTTCAAAATCCATTTCCTCACGGTACTAGCAGGCATTATAGGCTCAAAGACAATTCTTGAATTGTTTTCCCAGCATAATCCTGGGGCTTTAAGTGAGGTTCAACCCAAAGAGACCTTCGCTTTTCCTTCTTCCTTTATTTTTTTTCCCAACGTGTGAGATATTTTTCTGGATTTAGCTGATTGTTAAGGATCAGGGTTTAAAAAAAAGCTTGCTGGGCTCCATCAGAGGTTCTCAAATTTTAGTGCGACTGGCATCATGTAGAGGGTTTGTTGAAAACACATATTGTGGGGTGGCCCCTGCCATGGTTCTGACGCAGGGGGTCTGGGTGAGGTCTGAGAGGTCGCTTTTTTAACAGGCTCCCGGGTGATGTGGCTGCTTCTGGCCCACACTCAGAGAACTACTGTCTGTATCAACGTCTTTGTGAATATTCATGTGGACGTATTCCTTCCCCAAATACTTCTTTTCTTCTTCTTCTTTTTTTGGTAGTAGTTTCCAGTGCTGCTAGCTAACACTGAGGGATAGCCATGTGCTGGAACCGCTCACCAGCCAATAGTTCTATGCCTTTACGAGCACCCTTCCAGGGTACAAGAAGTTAAACAACCTGCCCAGGCTGCAAAGAGAGGAAATGATGGACCCCAGAGCCTGAGTCCTTACCTACTGCTGGTGCTGGGCTTGTTTCTTATTGAACATTCGGATTCCAATTGTTAGTATTCCAAGTACCCTACCTTCACCTCTTCCACTTTTATTTTGGGATTTTATTCTTCATTTAGGTCTTCTATAACAATTGCAATTTTTCTTCTTCTTCTTCTTAGTATCTTACATTAATTTCTGTGATCTTAATATCAGAATTTTTACCATTCTGTAGCAAGATAAGTATAATGAATTTGTTCATATGGTTAAATTTACTCAGTTTTGTTCACTCTGAGATTATAACTTGCGTGAGTCTAAATGAGTGTGTGTATGTGTGTGAGTGGATGAACTATCCTTTCTTTCATGAGAAGAAGGTCATAGCAGTGTTGGAAGTTCTTTTTAAAATGTTCTTACATGGCGCGATAAAAACTTGGTAGTCTTCTCTAAGTTCCCAAAGTTTTTGAGGGAATTTTATGTGAAAATTCCCGACCTGTATTTCTGATTCTCTGAAAGATCTGTAGTATATGTAAATTGTTCTCACTGAGTTCTCTGCATTTACCTTTTCTAACACACACACACACACAAACACAGTTTTTAGAACTAAGCATCTGCACAGGTGGGCGGTGGAAGGAAGCCTGCTATTTGGGTTAGACAGTTTGGTTCCACCTAAAACAGGTGGACAAATACCCCAGGCATGTGTTGGAAATGAACAATGGTGCTGAGGACATTGGCTTCTAGCCCTGTCCCCTGGGTCTCCTGTCCATGGATCAATTCCAGGCAGGATTTTACAACTACTGTGGCCCTTCTCTTTTAACATTTCCTTACTCCAAGGATTACTGTTAGCTGTCAAGTTACCTCTAATTTCCTGATAGCATTTTGAGAAATGAAATTTTTGCAAAAGAAAATTATTCTTTCATTGGTGTGTTGTGTATTTTTAATATTCCATTAGACTTAGACCACTTATCTCTATAATTTCATGGACCACAGAAGGATTTTCATAGGCAAAGTAAGTCCAATTGTGGAATGGTATGTTTATCAGTTTTCTCAAAATGTCATCTAAATTCATATTTTACATTTTAAAATCTGTGCTGTATTCTCTCTCCATCTCAGAGTGCAAAAAATTACACATATCCAACTATCACTTCTAATATGAATAAAAAATGTTCTTCACTTTATCTATTCAAAACCAATATCCCTGAAGAATTTAAATATCTCATTCTTTTTCTTTTATTTCTTACAAAATAGCCCCAGGAGAAAGCCATCAGACACATCTCAGCCATACATTCACAGGGCCACTGGGCTGAGTCAAGAAATCAAATTCTATTTGTAAAACACAGCAAAAACACTTTTTTAAAAAAGTCCATTTAAGTGGAGTTAATGACAAACACAAAGGAGATGGGGCAGCTACAGCATGCTCCCAAGTCTCTGTCCAGGGTCCTGCCACCTGACCACCTACCTGCTATGTGACCTTGAGCAAGTTATCCAGTCTCTCTGATCCGAGTGAGCCACCCACAGTCACTACTGCAATATGCAACCAAGAGTCAGAGAGCTGAGGCAGTGGACCACACTACTTCAGCAGGTGTGAGGGATGTACAACTTACCTCTAATTTTCCACTCCACTTTCTCACTGCTCCCTTCCAGAACCCCAATAAGTAAGCTATTGAACCAGGGACATTAGAAGGAAATTGCTGACCTCATTTGATGACTCTACGTTTATTAAATGTATGTAGTAAAGTTACATTTAGTAAATTTTGACTAAGCCAAAAATTATTTTTAAATTAAGTGATGAGACTCTTGGTGGTTAATTTTTATTTAAAAACAAGGATGTCTGAATATGAGCCACTAGACAAGGTCAAGCAATTTGGGATGCTATACCCATGGGCAGAGTGGCATTAGATGTTAACAGTCCAAGCTAAGTTAAGCATCCCAATTGCTTTGGGAAATGTTTCCTTGGTTCTCTACTTCCCTTCCAAGGAAGCAACCGATTACTATTATTCTATTGTTAAGAATAGGATTAAGACTACATACTAGTTAAGGCTGCTTGCTACTAAGCCCTTTAAGGAAATTGGTCTTTCTAGTCAAATATGCTTTGAAAATACCACTGGCTCCAAATGTATTTGGCTTAAAGTCCCCCAGGTTCTAACATGTACTCTTAATGCATTCAAACTTCTTCTGAGCCCCTATTGGGAACAATACTTCTTTGAAGGGTTAATACATTACATACTTTCTCAAGAAGTTCAAAGTTGACAGAGGAGAGAGACTATCACAAAAGCATTATTTTTCCTTGTGATAACTCCATTAATAGGATGATAAACAATTTGTGTGAGAAAATGAAGGGGGAGGGCTTAATTCATCCAAGGAAGGCTGCAAGGATCCAGAGAGGAGGAAATATTGAAACCAGGTTTGGGAGGGTAGCAGATAAATGAGCAGCAATTTTAGCTGAGGAAACAGCATATGTGTATTAGTTATCTATTGATGCATAACAAGTTACCCCAAATTTAGTGCTTTAAAGCAACTATAAACATTTAGATTGTACATGTGTTTGTGGGTTAGAGATATAGAAGCTGGTCAGCTGTGTGGTTCTGGTCCCACATCTCTCATGAATTAACAATCAAAATATTGGTGAGGCTATACTTGTCTAAAAGCTTGATGGGGATGGACGATCTACTGCCAAGTTGACTCACTCACATTGCTGGTGAATTGGTGCTTGTTGCTGGCAGGTGGTCTCAGTTCCTTGCCATGTGGATTTCTCCATAAGGATACTTGAGCTTCCTTATGACATGGAGGTTGGCTTTGACGGAAGTAAGAAACAGCAAGAATAACCTGGGCTCGGAATTCATACAAGTCAGTCATTTCTGCTATGTCCTGTTTGTTACATAGGTCGTCCCTATTCAGTGTGGAAGGGGACTGTATGAGAGCATGGATGCCACGTGTGCCATCGTGGAGGCTGGGCACCATAACATGCAAAAGTAAGAAGTGCATCATCTTCAAGGGAACGGGAAAATGCTGATGTCATTGGAATAAGGGCGAGTTAGGAAAATAGTGGCAGGATATAAAGTCAGAGAGCATGGGTCAGATTGTAGTGTAGATCAAGGAGGTTAAACAAAGGTGGCCACTGCACCTGCTGGTCCCTTCTTCCTCTCATTTCTTGGGATCTGAATTCAGGAGCCAAGAGTATTCATAGCAGAACTAGATTCCCCCGAAATGAGCCCTTTCCCCATGAAGTGGCCTCCCAGAGAGATCAAGTGACTCCATGTCTTTGAGAAGGTACAGAGGAGCTTTCCTACACCCTTCACTCTGACCATCCCTGCTCTACACCCAGAGTAAGAGGTTAAAGTCCCAGAAGACAGAGACTTCTTCCCTACCCTTTGACTTTCTATTCCTGCTGTCCTGTCTTGTCTGGAACAATTTCAAATCCTGTTTGCTGTGAGCAGAACAACAAACCATTATGACAGCTTCTTTGGGCTCACAGTGACCTGGGTGTGAATTCCACTTCTACCCATTGATTGTGTGAACTTAGAAAAGTCAAGGCCCCCTCTGACTTTCAGCTTCCTCCTTGGCATGGTGGGAATAACACCACCGTGTCATGGAATGTTGAAGGGGTGGGAATGCTAATGCATTTACAATACCTGGCAACGGAGGTTACCTTTAGACAATCACATCCTATCTGCTACTCATGACTTTCCCTTCTACTTCCCTGATCTCGTTAGGCTGGGATGAAAGTTTACCATGAAGCTCACTGACCTAACAAGCATTGCTCTCTTTTGGCAGAGTTTACCAGCTATGTTCCTTTTGATGCTTAGATGTTGGCCGGTTCCTATAAATTAACCATTAGACTGGCTGTGAGGGTCCTGGCTGAGGAATTTGCATGGATTTCCACTGGCCTCTGGAGGTCGGAAGCAAAGCTCTCCTGAGTCACAGAGTTCTCTGGTGGCCACTAAGGTGGAGGTGAACCTGACTGTCTTTCGTCATAGGCTGACACCTGCTGGGCATGGTTAGAACTGGGAAAATAATTCTTGTATTTTCTGGGCGTAGAAGAACAAATGGATCTGGAGGCCAGATTTTTAAAAACTCAAAGCAGAGACAAGGGTACCTAAGTTCACATCCATGTCCAGAATTCGAGGAGGAACAGAATCACGTTTCCTCTGCGTGTCCTTTGCATGAGAGTGAGGGACAAAGACACAGGCCGCTGGGTGACTGAAATCAGGCATCAGAGCTCCCGGATGCCACCCATTCTCTCCTTCCCCTCCCCCTCACCATTTTTACAGAGAAGGAAGACTTTAGAGCAGAAAATTTTGATGCTTTGAAGCAGACTTTTTTTAAAACCAATTACATTGACATGTCACCATGAGACTTATTTAGCAGGACACTAATTGCTTGCTTGTATGAATATATTTCCTGTTTTTAAAAACACCACTATAAACAAATGTTATTTAAAAAAAATTCTTTGAAGCCACTACTCTTGTCACCCAGCAGAGACCAGGTAATCTCATTATCTGCGCTAACACTGCTGCTGTCGGGGCCGGGGCTGCTCTGTCTGGGCCTCCCGTGGAGGATGAAGCTGTTATATCTCGCCTGCCCTATGTCAGCCTCTGGTTGGGGGTGGAGTCTCATCTTTCCAGCACCCCAAAATACTGAGTCCAACCCATAAACATCTGGCTCACTTTCTACTTTCACAGCAAAAGAAAATGTCATCAAAGACAGGTCGGATGCTATCTGATGGTATTAACCCTTTTCTTTGTCTTTAACAGGAAATCTGTTGTGTTCTGGGCTCAAGAAATCCCTCTAAAAGACTTCATGCACAACAGACCTGCAGAAGAGGGTTAGGCTAGAACCTCTATTTTTCCAGCCCCAGGTCCCTTTGTGGAGGGACGTGAGACTGTGTGTGCTCCGGGCTTTCTCCAGTGCCCCGTGTCCAGCCAAGGGGGCAGACAGCTGAGGATCCGGATCCAGCCGGTCCACTCCCCAAGCCATGGCCTTGGCGTGGGGCCGCACCCACTCAGAGGGACATGCATCTGTTCCTATTGTAAAGAAGTGGCCTGTGGGCTAAAGGCCACCTGAGCCTTCCTCCCATCCCCACTGCACCCTAGGAACAGGTTTGGAGGGATCTGACTGGGGAGTGTGGCATCTCCTTGGCTGGGTCTCTCCCTCCTTTTCCTCTTCTCCTCTTCCTCCTCCTCCTCTCCCTCCCTGCCCTCTCCTGCTGGATGGAGTGCTCCTGGGGTGGCTCTCTGGGGGGGGGGGTTCTATCCCACCCATGACTATGGGGGGTAATCTCTAATTCAAGTATAAAGTATTAGCAGGTTTATTTGGCCACAGACTCAAGACTGTCTTCTTCAATCAACTTCACTGGTAATAAAGTCTACGGTTTGGTCTCCAGTTGTCCTGTATTTTTCAGGGGATTCTAATTTGGGAGGGAAAGAAAGGGTTCTATTCGTCAATTCCTGGCTCCCCTATACTGTAGCATTTACCTCAATGGATCAAGGCCTTACTTTATGCTCTTTGATGAACTGATGATGTGACCATTCTCAACAACGTATAACGTGCAGACTCACAGGACGCACGGACCCACACTCCCTGTATAGACTTTGTAAGGCTGGGTTTACGGAACTGAAGTAGAACCAATAGGCTCCACGGTGCCCTTTGTGAGAGGAACATTCATATGTCCTTTCATGAACTTGGGCAGATTGGTTGGGTACACTAGCAGCCACCCAACCTTCCAGAGAGGCTCTGGGCTGTCAATAGACAGGCCTGAGAAAGATCTGTCAAGTGGATGCCACCTCTGGTTAGAACACATCTGTGTCATCGCAAGTCTTGTCATTATATTATTACCATGACATCAACTACTATTGGTTGAGAGCTTTCTATGTGCTAAAACCTGACATGCTTTAAATATCATATCTTTTAAGCCTCCAAATCCTGCAAAGCAGGTTGTATCAGTTTTCCATTGCTGCTGTAACAAATTACCAATGCTTAGTGACTTTAAGACAACATGGATTTACTACCTATTAGGGCCCTGTGATTACATTGGGCCCAACTGGATAATTCAGAATAATCTTCGAATCTCAATATCCTTGACTTAATCACATCAGCAAAGTCCTATTTTCCCTATAAGGTGACGTATTTATGAGTTCTGGGTTTGAGGATGAGGACTTCTTTGGAGGGCCATATTCTCTCTTCTACACAGGTCTTATTATGTGATCCATTCTACAGTCAAAGAAACTGAGGCTCAGAGAGATTAGGGGACTTGCCCAAGGCCACACAGCTAATAGGACGCAGAGTTCAGATTCCTTCTCATAGCTCTAGAATTTCTATGCCCACACTCTGAGCCACAGTACCACGTGTGCTTTCTAATAGGAGAGCTGAGGGAAACTGAGTCAAGCTTCCCAAATGTGCAAAAAGTCTCCGAGCAAATAACACAGGAATCCCTGAAATAAGTTTTGTAAAATGGAAGATTGTCCTTTGACATCTGTCAAGATTTTTTGCATCAATATGGCCCATGCTTTCCTTTAGCAGCCCAATACAATAGATAGGGCAGAGGCTTTGGGGTCACATCCAGACCCCTGGCTCTCCAGCAGGTGATTCAGGCAAGGCCACCAGGCCTTGGGAACTTGGAAACCCCTAGAGGAAATGGGCATGGCGATGCCAGCTTGACAGAGCTCCCGTGAGTATTGTGGGCCTGATTCAATGCCTGGCTGAAAAAATGGGTGCTGTGATCACGCACACTGCGGCTGTCCAATGCTGAGCATGACACACGCTCCCTCGCATGTCACCAGCAGGAAGCAAGGATGGAGAAACCTCTCAACCCTGGCCTATCTCAGAATGCCAGAGCCCAGGGAGGCAGAAAACTAGAATTTAGGACCCTGGGAGGCTTCCAAGAAGAAAAATCAGTCCACAAACAATTCAGAAGACACAAGAGAGAAAATATCTAAAGGAATTTAATTTTGGTTCCTACCTTTAAGGTCCATAAACAGAGATGCCATTCATTGAATTTCAACAGCCATTTCTCCAGCTGTTCTTTGCAAAGGTCAAAACAATTTTATTTCCCATGGCTGTCTTCAAAACACAGAAACACACAACCACAATCTGTCTATTAAGCTGCCCGTTGGAATTTGTGAAAGAAAAGGTAAGCAGCTGGTCAGCGTGTGTTCATGACGATTGTGTTTAGCCGAGGAAAGCCACCGCCGTGGCCATGACACTTAAAGAAACAAGAATGTTTATCATTTCAAGTGGGAATGTTTTGACAAGATTTACCTTAGCACACCTCTAAAAACATTTTTTCCTGACATTTGGAAAGCCTTGTCTGTGCTCTCAGCAATACTGGTGGAGGCTGAAATGCCGGGTACGACTCCCACTGTTGTGTCAGCAAATAAACTGGCTCCTGTAGAAACCAGTCTCTGAACTCAAAGGTGATGGCCTTGTCACCCTCGATCCACCATGGTGTGGTATCCTCACCTTGAATCCCCTCTCTCAGGACCACAGGTACAACTGTGTTTAAAAATGATTAACTGAATTGTATTTGTATCACAAAAATAACACCTGGTCATTGCACCCAAACTAGAAAATTCAGATAACAGCAATAGCTAATGCTTACCTATTACTCTTTTAAGCATGCTCGTATTAATTCATTTAACCTTCACAACAGCCTTTCTGAGAGAGGCATCATTATGATTCCCATTGAACAGATGAAGAAACCAAGATACTGTTCCAACCATAAGGGATTTGTTCTTTATAGCAGGGAAATGGAATTCTCTGGGAGCAACAACAGTGATATGGAAGAAGATTATTTAATGACATGCAAATCATAATTACAGCGACAGATTATTCAAGCTAATAATGTTCCTCCTGTCACAGAGCTGGTAAGAGATGAAGCTGAACTTTAAAGTCAAGCAACTTGGATCAGAAGACTGTCATCTTAGACATTGTTCTATAGGAAAACTGAGATCACCTGTAGCCCTAAAATGATCACTCCTAAAATATCACACAAATTCGTTTACACTTTGGACTATGATGACACACACACACACACACACACACACACATATACCCACACAAAAAGTATCATAGTTTATGTATTAATAATATTTTGCAAACCACCTGTTAACACATTGTGGACATCTTTCCATACCATTAAATATTCTTTTACAACATCATTTTACAGGATTTAATTTAATGGAATTCCAATGTGGGAATATAGCATAATTTATCAAACAAATCCCTAGTGGTTGGATATTTAGTTTGGCTCTTTAACCTGAGATCCAACAAAAAACCATGTTTGCCAGATCTTTGCACACACATTTGATTACATGGAATTACGTGGAAGTCAAAGAACATTAGGGAGAACTTTTTTAAAGTCATTTGATTATTATTGCCAAAATACTCAACAAATGAGTTGTATTAATTTGTGCTTCTACCTTAGGGCAGGAGAGCCCTCTTCAAATCAAGCTATAGAAGCTGCCTGGGCTCTGTGACCTGAAAAAGATCACCTGGCCCATAGGATGGAGGGTACGAAAGCCCACAGGCTGATCAAAACAAAAGTCGCGTCCAACTTCATTGTTTTGTTTTCTGTGTTGAAAAGAAGGTTCAACTCTAGTTCTTCTGCGAGGTTATCACCCAAATACATATCAATAGCATTGATTCATATAGTAGGAGAATATAAATGCATACGCTTTGGAGATGGGCTGATATGGGTTTAAATCTCAATGACATTGAGGTAGGTTTCCATCTGTATAACTAGGGCTATTTTACTGACCTCATTAGATTGCTATCAAGATTAATTAAATCCAACATAAAGTACTTATTCTAGTGACTGACGCATGGTGACTTGTGGTGACAATGTCATTTTAGTTTCTTTATTCCCATGGCCCCTTCTCAGGTTCAGGGGTGACAGAGGGGACATTGAGAGGTCTGAGAAGCCTTTAGGGAAATGTCCCAAGCCTGGTTCAGGGTGTCTCTTTTTGTCTTCAGATGACTTTAGAGAAATCTCGGTTTTCCGCCAGCAACTCCTTTGGAGCCTGTAGAGACAGGGTATGAGCCCATGTCCTCTGGTTTTCCTCATTTTATCCCATGTTGGTATGATCAATTCCATGTGGGTTCAAAACTCCGATCAAGGGAGAGCCCCTCATGTGGGAAGTCTTCGCCTCCATCTCTGGGTGTCCTTGCACCCTCTTCATGCTGTTGGGGCCCTGACATAACGGAAACAGCCATTCCAAGATGGTTGGAAGTAATATTTAGTCCATGTCTAGACAGAACTTTCTCTTTTACTATTTTCAGCTTGAACTAGCTTTTTAAATTATTGTAACCAAATTTTGAGTTTAGATTTCATTACCAAGTGTCTGAGGTTATCTGTTTCTTAGCCATGGAGGAAATGGACTATGCTGCCAAAGAAGCAGAATCACACCCATTATCCATGACCTACTTCCTGTTCCTATAATCGCACTTCAAAGTGCTGATGAATAAGTGTGATTTAATATTTTGAGAGTAGACTGCAGATATAGGCACACAAAGACATGCAATATAATAATCAATACACTAAACTGCTGCAGTTCAGCTGTTTTGACAATGATCTAATGGACCAGGGTTGGCCAACTATGGCCTGTGGGCCAAATCCAGCCTGCTGTCTGTGTTTTGATGGATCATGGGCTAAAAAAAATGATTTTTACATTTTTTAATGGCTATATTTTAAATGGTTCTGTAAGTACCTACATAACATCCTCAATTTTGCCTGTTGGCCCATAAAGCCTAAAAGATTTACTACCTGACTTTTAAAGAAAAAGTCTTCTAACCTCTAGTCTAATAGAGATGATCATATACATTGAAGACCCTTGCACTGTTGAATGTGACGTCATAGTGCCACATGTCCAATAAAGTTGACTATGCCTTTTAGAACCTCCATGTGTTATATTAAGTAATATGATCAACAAACTCTTATCCTGCAGAAAGGTATAGCATAGGAGATATCTCTTAAAACAAAAATGAAAGAAATGTGGATCCCAGGTATTTTGAGATGTCGTGAAGTCTTGAAATGGTCTATTGCTAGTTTGCGTTAATTTAAGTGTTATAGCCTTTAGTCACCCCCTTACTCTGTTGCATAGTGCACACACACAACAGCTGTTGCAAGAACCCAGGTCCTGGCTGCACACTGGGAACATTAAAGGTTAATATGAAATAGTTATTTTTTAAAGACTCCAAACCAAATTTTATTTCCTTAAATGGTGGTCATTCTCAATATGGCAGGAGCAAAGCTTTTTCCTATTTTTCTCTGCCAGTTTGAAGTCAAAACTGAACTAGGAGTCCTTTCTAAATTGAAGTTTACCTCTCCAACCACTAACAGGGATGGTGTTTAGAACAATGTTACCTGAAGTTTGATAGCTAGAAATCTGCTGATGAAGCAAAACCTGCTCTAATATACTAATCATAGTTCTTGGCTGATAAAAGGAAATAAACAGCTCTCTAAAAGAACTCTCTCTTTAAAATTCTTTAGCTTTTCAGGGTACTTCACATAAAATAAGATGGAGAAATTTAAAATGACAAAAACAGAAGTACTCTAAATTCACCATCACCCTACATTTGAAATTATTTTTTACCATATAAAAAGAAACAAAAAAAGGAAAAAAGAGAAAGCTTAGAGAAGTAAACATTTGTTAAATCCAAAAAGATGAATCTCTCTTAATGACATAGTTAAGTGTCTTTGATTCAACACGTGCAAAGTAACTACTGATTGTCTAAGATTTTAAGAGGCACAAGAACAGAAGAAAGAAAATACCTGTAGGCTGTTGTTTACTAATCTATTTAGCAAGCTGGAAATTGAGATTCAAGTGGTAACTCTTCATCTCTCTAGAAATCTCTGAGAATCAACTTATCAGTCACCGAGCATCTCAAACCTGCCTCCAAAATGCCCGTACTTTGTCACTGACCGTGTCTCTTTCAGCTTAATGAGCTTCCTCTCCAAGTCACAGGTCTGCAAACGCTGTGTTTAACAGAGCTGTGTTTAATGTTTAAATAATGCGTGGTGGTTTCCCATTTATAGTAGGATATATCTCTAATCCTTAGAATGACGTTAGAAGCCCTTTGTAATCTTGTTCCAACTCCCTGCCCTTGGCTGGCATCTCTCTATACCACACCATCAAAATAATTGAGTCTTCAAGTAGCATGCGAGTGTGCCATGCCTTTGCCTACGCCGTCGCTGTCCCCATGACACCCTGCCTTCACGTTTCCACCTACCCATCAAGGCTCGGTTCACACAGCACATCTTTGTGTGTGTTTGCTGTTGACCCATCTGCTCTACTCCCATGGTGGGAAGCTCCGTCTTTGCACCCCTGATTTCCAACACTGTACCATGGATTCAGCAGACATTTGTGGGTTTTCAATCCTTATTTGTCAACCTTCACCCCTGAACTTAAAGAGCCTGCTGTATTCTCTGCCGTGTGGGCAGAGCATACATCTACTTTCTGCAGAAGAGAGGAATGCCATTTTGTTCAGCTTCTTCAATCTCATTGCCAGTCATGAAAATAACTAACATCAACTGATATGCACAGATTGCTTATGGATCAGTTAAGCGTTGTGCTAGTACTAAATCTTCCCAGCAAGCCTACGGGATGGGGACTGTGATTATCCTCATTGTGTCAGATGAAGAAACTGAGGCTTAGAGAGGATACGTGACTTGCCCAAGGTCTCAAAGCCCATAAAAAACAGAAGTAGGCTATGTCCTTGGCCCATGCCTCTTAGGCCAGGTTTCAGCTACCTGGAGGCCCTACTCGGCCACTAGACACAGTCCTAGCTTGAAAAGATTGGTGGGCCAACCTTGGAGAGATGTGGGAAGTGGTTAGGATCATCAGTGGAGTCCTGAGATGCATCAAGGTCTTCTAGAATTTATCCAGAGTGGAGGAGTGAATGAGGTCACCAGGTAAGACCCTACCTCCTCTGCCTCTATCCCCACTGCCATCAGCAGGAGCCTGTCACCTGTAGCTGAATTCCAGCACCCAGGGCTTAGAATCCTGCCTCACAAACACTCTGGTCTATTTGCTCATATAACAGACCATGTGTAATTCGCCTAGGGCGGCTCACTGCCTGTGTTTCATTTGCAAGGATAATACATTATTTAAAAAATAATAAGACAATTTATTTATATCTACTTCCCCCCCTATTTTCTCAGCAGCAAGTGATACAAAAAAATGGAGAAAATTATGCCAACAAAAATATTTATGAGTAAATAGCTCACATAAATGGTGAGGATTCTACTATCTAAATAATTCTGGTTCCACCCACCAAAACAAAGGAAGAGAATGTTCCTGATGGCATGATTGAATTGTAATTACTGCCAATGTTTTAAACATGATGATAATGAGAAAAATATTAGCATTAGATCAGAGTCGCCTAAAAACATTTATTTTCCTAAAAGTATGACTGCTACCTGTATCTTTCATTTAAGGCATGGAGGGAAATGCTATCCATAATTATTATTATTATTGTTTTAGGCAGCTTGACTTGATATCGTCATTTTGACAGATTTCTGTAGTGTGTGACAATATTTTAACATGGATCATTTTGACCAACCACATAGTTCTCTTTTGGCTTGCAGCTACGCATCCACATTCATCGACTACTTTGCATAGGATGTTCCACCTAACAATCTTCCGTTTTCTTCTCTGACATATTCAAGGACTCCTGAATATCTCATAGCAAATAAATGCACATAAATCTATAAACCAGTCCTTATGTGACACTTACCGGGGAAAGAAAGAAATTGTCTCAGTTTTCACATGTGGCCTAAAAATTTGGGCATTATAAAGTTTCAGAAAATCCTTTACCAGCTGAAAATAGAAAATAAATTACATTCACAGTTTTTTCGTATGTACATTTTCATGGGCAGGATATCATTTTCCTTCGATTATCTGCAAAATAATATGTGATAAGGTAAAGGCAAATTCAAACAAGGATAGAAAAGTGCTCAGCTCAAACTCCTTAAAAAGACTCATGATACTTTCACAAGGCAAATGTTAAGATTGCTTTTTAAGGGTCCTTCCTGAAGACTATTTCTATTTAAAAACAACAACAACAACAACAGTAAAAACAACAACAACAATAAAAACAACAACAACAAAAACCTGACCATTAGCTACTCTGAGCAGTTGCGAATCATGGTTGTGTTCAGAAGAGTTGGCAGATTTCAGCTGGTGAATTTCAGTCTAGCAGCCAAGATGATCAACTAAATAAACCATTTCACAAATGTGAGGGACTTTATGTGATCTTATTTTGTAGCGCAGCCAGACATAGTTTAAAAACATAGAAAGAGATGCCAGGATGGCGGGAGTGAGTATGGCTATAGAAAAGAATAAAACAGTGCCCCCAGTGAACCCAATTGCATTTAGTGGGATATATTGGTCTTATTTTCTCTGAACATTTCCTCAGACATTTAAGCAAGAGGAACAGACCCTCACGTCCATCCTAGTCACCAAGTAGACCAAGGCACTGTTTCTCAGAGCCACGTGCAGTTCCTGCGCAAGGTAAGCGTAAGTGATTATTGGGTGCTTACACGGGGTAAGGCTAAGCTCTCAACTAAAATAAAATAACTTCTTCTGTTTACACATCCATGCTAGAATGTGGATTCTGCCATTCTTCTAAGATCATACAAACTTAAGGCACATATTCATTTGCCCATCCAGCTAATCTTTACCGAGTGCCTGTTATTTCTCTGGCACTGTACTTGGCAATGAGAATGCAGAGACAGGATAAAGGTCCTTCCTCCAGGAAGTGTGTGTCCTGGCAGGGTTTCAGCAAGAGTGAACAGATGGGCCAGGCGCGGTGGCTCACGCCTGTAATCCTAGCACTCTGGGAGGCCGAGGCGGGAGGATCGCTCAAGGTTAGGAGTTCGAAACCAGCCTGAGCAAGAGTGAGACCCCATCTCTACTAAAAATAGAAAGAAATTAATTGGCCAACTAAAAATATATAGAAAAATTAGCCGGGCATGGTGGCGTTCACCTGTAGTCCCAGCTACTCGGGAGGCTGAAGCAGGAGGATCACTTGAGCCCAGGAGTTGGAGGTTGCTGTGAGCTAGGCTGACGCCATGGCACTCTAGCCCGGGCAACAGAGCAAGACTCTGTCTCAAAAAAAAAAAAAAAGGATGAGCTTGTAATGGAAGATGTACCATGTTTCTAAGGGAAACCTAATGCCCATTAATGCTCAGCTATGACATGGAAGGGCACGTATGACATGGAAGATCACTTCACCTGCTCCCACAACTCAGCTGTGAATCTTCTTCTCTTCCTTACATCCTTCCTGTCTTTTATCTCTCAACAAATATTTTTTGAGCATCCCTCATGTGCTAAGGAATGGAAATGTGTCACTGAACAAGCCAGACATGACCCTTTCCTCCTGACGCTTGGAGCAGGAAAAGGAGCTGATCAGATGAGGACACCTGCCTCAGTTGGCCCAGGTGATTCAGAAGAAAGGACAACACCCAAAGCGGTAACATAATAAAGCTCATTTCTCCACAGCAGTACTGGACTATCCTCATTCACAAGCTTTACTACAAAGTAAACAAGTGAAAGGCAGGAAAGGTGAATAGATGGGCAGGTTCAAAGAAAACGCCTAGTGCCCGCCACCTGCTTAGAGGTCTTATATCATTTCTGTCTGAGCCTTGAGTAAACACCTCCTGCTGGGGGTCCTCCTTGGGAGACGTACTTATATAAAAGGAAATTCAGTACAGGGAAAATGAAAAGGAAGAATTGGCATTGTACCAACTGAGCTCATGTCAACCAGCAGGCTCCCGGAGCCTCCACTCCCAACAAGCCAGGAGGCACATGTCTGCCTTGTCCCCTCATTCGGGGGGAACTGGAGCAAAGCGCTTGCCCCGTCTCTGCAGCCACCAACCTCGAAGGAGTCTCTGATGTATTTGCTTACACTCACCATCTTCAGTGCTCAAACACGCTATTTGAGATACATGAGTGAAGACAGGGTAACCAAACTTAAAATTGATGTGAATTATATCAAAGGTTTTAGGGTCTCAAATAGAATTTTTTTTTTTTTGAGACGGAGTCTCACTCTGTCACTAGGCTAGAGTGCTGTGGCATTAGCCTAGCTCACAGCAACCTCGAATTCCAGGGTTCAAGTGATTGTCCTGCCTCAGCCTCCCGAGTAGGTGGGGTTACAGGAGCGTGCCACTACTCAGTGAGACGGAAACATCGCAAACCCTGGAGAGACCACTGGGTGCAAGTGATGAGCAAGTGCTGCCCCTTTAAGGACAAGGGACTTGGAGTCACGTTTTCCCTCCTCAGCAAACACGCTGAAGAGGAGCTTACCGCAGCACTAGCAAACAGACGAGGCTCGCCTAACTTTAGGGACGTTTCTTTCCTTTGCATTGCGCCGACATTGCCTGAATCAGCAATGAACTCTGGAAACCCTCACAGAAAAGCGACACTCTTCATTCATTTTCATTGATTTTCCAATTTAAGTTAAACTGCGTTTATCTTTTTTTTTGAGGGAGCGCTGTTTATATATTGTGGCTAGAAATGCTTAACTCAACTCACATAATCATATACTTATTGCAACTTAACAAAAGCTCAAGTGAAAAGATCATGAGCTGGAAACATATTTGTCCCCAAATTAAACTTAAAAAATGGAATAATACACTAAGCTGAGATGGAGAAATCACTGTGTTTCATCTTTGCCCTGTGAGGACTTGCAAGAACCTTTGGGAGCACTTAGGGTCACGGGAAAGCCGGTGCGTGTGCTAGAGCCCGCGTGTGCACACACATGCATGCTGAGTGAGCAACAAAGAGAGCGCCGGAAAGTCGTTACTTGCCTCCAAAGAAGAAGAAAATACATCAGTCATAAAAATAGGGAGGGTTAGAGAATGGGAGACAAAATGAAGGGAATGAACTCAATATTTTTTCTACTTCTCTATTTTTTAACTAGAAACAATTACATTTTCCAAATGACAATCCCAGTTTCAATGTAAATTTCTTTTCTCTCCTCCAATGATTTCCTATTTCTAGCTGCTTCCTCAAGTATAAAATCTTAGGGTCATTTTCAATTCAGTCTTGCCTTTCCTCCTCTGTGCCAACACACAATTAGGAATTTTCGGAGTGCTCACACCGTGCTAGGCAGTGGGGCGCAAACATGCCTGTGATCACAGTCTCTGTTCTCAAGAAATTTACATTCTAGGCCAATGTTGCCCTGTAGAATTTTCTGTGAAGATGGAAATGTTCTATGTGTGCACTGACCAACACGGTAGCCAGCAGCCACATGTCACTACTGAGCACTTGAAATGTGGCTAATGTCACCGAGAAACTGACTTATACATTTTAATTTCAAATAATATATAAATAAAAATTTAAATAATAAACACATATGACTTGTGGTTACTATATTGGACAATTCAGGTCTAGACCAACAGAAAGAGAATATTCTTCAGAGCCAAATGACAACTTAAAGGAACACATGGCAAGTGCCATACGATGGCTACAGGTAAGGGTGGTCAGAGATCGGAGGAAGAACAAGACAGTGGGAAACTGAGGTGGGTGAGGACAGCTTCTTAGAGGGGGTTGATCTCACCCAGAATCCCGTGAGAAGCTACAACATATAAAAGCAGAGAAAGGAGAGGAAAAGATCCATTGATTTATTTAATCAAAAACACTGAAGGACAAATGCAGAGAGCCCATGAGGGAAACCCAACATTTAGCATGGAGCAGACGGTGCTTGCAGAAGGTCAAAGGTGACTCCGAGATGCCATGTCTGTGGAGTGATGTCAGGAACAGAGAATTCCAGAATGGGAGAGATTTGGGGTGAATGGAGGGGGTGCAGATGGATGGGCATCTACAAGTTGGCTTATGCTATGTTTGGAGGGCCAAGAGGGTACTTAAGGTAGCTTATAGCGAGCTACAAGATGGACCGTGAACTGAGGAAAGGGCAGGGCCGGAGGGGCACATTTAGAAGGGGACATAGACAGGGGAGGAGCATATGTCCCACCTAAATGGGACAACTGACACCCAGATCTATGTGAATATCACATCTCACGGGACTGACTATGCATGTGTGGAAACTGGGCCCAAAGTTTCCAGAATTTCTGGTTTTCAAAAAACCTAGAAACAGGAATTATTTTTATTTAGAAATTTGAAATCTAAATATTTTGATATAGCAATTAATTATAAAAGCTTTAAAACACCATAGGCCAAACCAAAGAGCAGGTGTGTGGACTGACTATGGTCCATGGGTCACCTGCTTGTGACACATGACCTAGAAGATGGAGGAGATTTCACAGAGGGAGCCTAAGGGACAAGAACAGAGACTGAGGAAGAGAGAGGTTCCAGGGGACACAGTGACACTTGCAGCAAAGGGTTGGAAAGAGAAAAGAAGCAGGCAAAGCCACTTGACCCTGCGACAAGGAACAAGGAGAGTCTTGGAGACCCTGGACACAGCCCCCTTCCTTCCCTCCCTTCCTTCCCTCCCCACTCCCCTCCCTTGAGAGTCCAGCACCACAAGGGCCTAAAGAGTAGGGGTTGGAGAGGAAACAGAGGCATCAGGTTGAACGAATGCAAGCAGTTCCAAGTGATTTGGCCTTTTAGAGTGTGTGTTTTCCTGGGTCACATAATATCCCGTTTCCTTTTATAGATTGTCCCTGCCCAGCCATGTATAAACGCCGCATTTCCGCCTTCGCGATATAAAGCACTGTTGACTGAAGCCCCACGTTGTCCCTTGTGTGAAATCCACACTCTATTCTCGTGAAAATGAGAATGTATTCCTTTCAGCTCACCTCCCGGTCCAGCAGCGCAGGTGACACAACGGTGACAATGTCTCCTTTCTCAGGATCGATGTAGAACATGTTGGGAGATGGCTTGTCAGGCGTCTGCTGACGGATATTGTACCGCAGGAGGGCATTATCAGTGGCCGGGTCGTCCGCATCGATGGCTGTCATCCGCATCACCGTGGTCCCTACGGGGGCAGGACAGAGGGCAGGAAATGGTTACGGCGGTGGCAGCGATGGTCAGAGCCTCTTCCCCACCTGGGCAACAGCAATGGAGGAATGTGCCAATCACTTTCCAAATTAAAATAGAAAAGTATTTCCTGAGCTTTGCTGCATTTTAGCTTTGCCTCCCCACTCCATCACGTGAAAAGACCTGAAATAAAGATAGATATCTTTGCTGTTCAGCAGAGTGACTGCTTCATTTTCTGTTTTGCTGATGTGCTGTTTATTTTCATGGCCTTTCACTGCACTGTGGATGTGGCTCTGTGACAATGGCCTTCATTTTAAAAGCTCTTATTGATGCCTACTATGTGTGCCTGGGCTGGATGTTGGGGAAATAGAGGTGCAAAAAGACACATCCGCTGGTGTGCAGGAGGTCAGAGATCAGTAGGAGCGAGAGCCTATACAGAGGGAAAAATGATAAAACGTAACAGGCACATCGAGAGCGGCCATCATGAACACAGAGGAGAGCCACCTCTCTCTGCCTGGGGTTCAGAGAAAGGTTGCTGATGTGGTCACCCAGGGCAGTAGATGTGAGCATGAGGGAGAGGGGACCCCAAAGGGAAAAGATAATCTAGGTACAGGGAAACAGGAGCAAATGTTGTCCGAGCACCTACTGTTATTTTAGGTACTTTGAACATAAAGATGAGGGTAACAGGGTGGGTTTTTTTCCCCAGACAAGCAGCACCTAATTCTGTAACAAGCATGTAGACTATTTGATTACATCAAGGAAGGATAAGGACCCAGATAATGGGTCTTACGGCCAATATAAAGGAGAACTGGCATAGCCTTTCAAGGACAACTGGGCAGTAAATAGCAAAAACAATGCATTCACCTTCTTGGTATCTACTTTCAAGAAACACTTGCACATGTCAGCAAGGGGTCTGTGCAAGAAAGTTCACAGCAGGTTTACCCATCGTGGTGAAAAATTTGGAAATAACCTAGCTGTCCAACAACAGGGGAATTGCTAAAATGACAGTAGCCCCACACTGAAGTATTTTGCAGCAGTTTCAAAAAGGTTGTACATCTAACATGGAAAACTCTCTAAGATATATTATTAAGTAAAAAAGTCAAGTTGTGGAGTGGAATGTTATCCACAGGATGATATCATTTTTGTGACCTTGCTTGTATACAGAAAATTCCACAATGCTTTATATTTTGCAGTTATGGTTTAGGTTCATAAATGCATAGAACAAAGTCTATAAAGGTGAACTTCACTCTGCAGATAGTGGTTAAATCTCAGGAAGGAGAGAGGGGATTGGGATTTGGGATGGTCATCAGGAAATAAATTGGCTTAACTTATAATGTTTTGGTTATTTTTATAAGGTGAATGTATTGCTTTTGCACTTAAAATTTAATTTGTAAAGAACATAATTATACGCACCAATAAAATCATGGTTTAGAGCAAAATCAGGCAAATTTGCCTGCTAGTCTTGACAACTGACAATAGCAATTGTATTGCTATCATATTTGGCTTAAGGCACCTGCCTAACCATAATTTTTTTATCACAGTTTACTCTTCTGTGAATATGGGGCCCCATCTTCCGATTTTGAACTCTTCTGGACTCTCAAAGTGCGACTTCACTGACAAAAGACCAAAGCACTAGACCCATAGTTTCTAGCAGGAATATTCACACACAGAAAATGTTAAAGCCTAAAGGAAACATAGAATTTATCTAGTTCAGCCACCATCCCGGTGTTCCTTTCTCTTACACAGCAGTGCCTCTCCAGCTATCAAAGCCAGTTTGTTTTCTCACTACTGGAATCAGATTGATTATCAGCCATCAGGCCTGATTAATCAGGCAAGCAAGGGGGATCTGACCACCCTAAGGGCTGGATCCTTTGTGAAGTAGTCTCAGTTAATTTCACAATGTTGCCATTCAGCCAGGTGCTTCAAAGTGTATTTTCTATCTACCCTGTTTCTCTGCCCTGTGAAACTGTTGCTGGGCAAGCTTCGGGGTCCAGGGCAAGAATGGAACCTTCTTGGCTGGTGCAGCCCCGCTTGCCTTTGGAAGATAGCAGTGAACAGTACAGCTCTGTTTCCCATTGAGCCAGACTATGGAATCCGTTCTCAACTCAGTGGTCCAGGAAGCCACCCACAGTCCATGGGAGCAGGCATGAAATGTGACACCTATTTGCCTTCCTGAGCTAAGCAGACAGACAGCTTGAGGACCCCAGTCAGAAATGAGAGGCCGATTTCAGGCCCTGATCTCACCCAGAGACGTGCCATCATGAGCTCTGTGTGGCCAAAGGCATAGGAGGAGGCCTCAACCCCATCAACTCCACACCAAACAGTCGCAGGTTAAGTACACTTGACCCAGTGCCTCACATTTAGCTAGCGTCTAATGAATGCTTGATTGATTGGATCTGCGCCCTATTTAATCTGCCTTTAATTGAAGTCATAGAGTATAAAAATGAAGTCATCATGGCTTGCAACTGACATATGCATTAAAATGATTACAGGAAGAAAAAAGATCTCTCGGGTTGACAGATCTTCGGTTTTCACCAGGAAATTTATTGAGAATATCTTTGTGTTTACAAATTTGATAACATGATGTAACAAAAGGTGATCCTGGACAATTCCCAAGGTTACATAGAAGATGCTTTTTATTTTAATGAATTGTTATAGGGAACAATTGAACTTGGCTTTAAGCCTTGCCTTTGTATTAACCCGGACATGAATACATAACTGAATTTACTTCTGAGTCAGTCCCATCTCTGTGGAGCCTGCAGAGGGCCTAAGTCATGTACATAGGTTTGCAGCACTGAAGAAAATGACCTGGGGGTGACATGTCCGGGTTCAAGTCTTCACTAACTGCTTGGCCATGGGCACATTACTCAGCTCTCCTTGAGCCTCAATTTCCCCATTTTCTACATGAGGACATTAACATTTTCCTCTTTGTTTAATGGGACGATCTATTTAAAGAACTGGGTACAGTGCCTGGTACATTAGCATTCAGACAAGGATGCTTTCCATTGTCAAACCCTGCCCTGGGTTCTGAGCCAATCCTGGCGATGCCCACGATGGCCTCAGACAAAGGAGTTTAGAGTTAAGTCGTCCAAAGATTTGGAACCTGGTAGGGCAGGACGATTCCAGGTGCCCTTCATCCTTGAGGTGCCCTGCTTCCCTCGCTCCCTTCTCCCCTCCACTTTTCCCATAGTCTTAGTGTGCAGATTGGGTTTCTCCTACGGAGACCACAACTTTACACCACCACACATACACGCATTCTGTGGTCTACACCACTTCTCCATGTGGTACTACTTCCTCTAGGATCAAGGCTCCATCCTGAATCCCACTCTATCTGCTGAGACCAATACCTCGTTTAGCTCTTGCCAACCCCTCCCTTGGAGGCTGGATCATGTTTTTCCTACTTCCACATTCTGCAATGGCCGGACACACCATTGCAGGGAGGGTTCTACAGTGGCTGCATAAACATCCTAAGCAAGCATTTCCTAAATCAGATCCAAATCCTAAATCAGATTCCTTGGGTTCTCTAGAGAAACAGACTTGGGAAATATGCAGCAAACACAGCCAAGCAGGTTCCCCACCTCACCCCATACCCCCAGGACTTCTCAGTGCCTTTATTAAGCGAACACATAGTGTCAGTCTCCAAGAGAGGGTAGAACCTGCAGCATTCCCCCCCAACTTTGCTGTGGATGGAACCTATTCATTTAAAGAACACCTTTACGTGATGGGCTACATGGTGCTAAACTTGAGCTCTTGGAGGGTACAGACTGTTCTGTTCAACTTTGGAAGCTCAGTATCTGACACGCAGTAGGTCTCCTATCAGTGTTCTTTGAGTTGGATTGCATTCTTGTCATTCACTGTAGCTTTGCCTCATTCCACACTGACTGGAGCCATCAGTACCTTGTCTACAGAAAAGAGTGAGCAACCGGCCAACTTGCCTTGAGATTTTTCACAACCATGCATGTTTCACTACCACCTCTGAGCTGTTCATTCAGTGCTCCTTGTTGGAACTGAATTTCGTGGTCATACACCAATGCCAGGTCCAGCGCTGATGTGCAGCAGGTAGGCACGAGTGCAGCTGTTCCAACTGCCTGTGGGTGGTGCCGATGCCTCACCCCTCACCCAAGCCCATGTACAGGACTCTAAGAGCGACTGATTCATTTCTACCAGCCCAGGTGCTTCCCATCCGTGTTTGCCTCATGCGTCCCAATGGCAGAGAATGGATAATTACATGATGGACCTGCATTGGGTCCTCTACACAGTACATTTCTGTCCTTTCCCTCATCACAATATTCTCCTGAGTGTCAAAATAAATGATAATCACCCTGTCACTCCCTGAGCCAGATGAACTAGCAGTGGCCCCTCCAAAGAAAAATAAAAGTCTTCCAGGTTGCCAGTGGAAATTCTCAAGTTGGGTTGTCATTTTCTTTTGTTGAAGGACATGGCTGCAGACTTGACAGGCTGATTAACAAGGGCGATTGTTTCCTCCTGGTCACGCAGCCCCTTCCTCCCTGATTAAAGCAAGTGCAGCCCAGGGTCTTGGCCTTGAAAGCCAGCCTTTGAAGTTTTGCTTTTCTGTGCCTTCAAGCAGTCAAGCCCTTGGGAAGGAGAGTGCACAGTGACAGCCAGGGGCTGTGTCCAGCCAGCCTCAAAGATGAGGAGGCTCTGCAAGACAGCGACAAAATTATTCTATTCTTAAAATTTCTGTGACTTCATCCCTAAACATTTCCTTTGATCAAAAAGTGTCAGGCTTCCTCTTCCCATGAGCAAATCATGCATTGAGACACAGATGTTAGTATCTGTATTGGGCACTGGATAGCACAGTTAGGGCAACGGCATGCTTTCCAGGAAGAGGTGTAATAATAGTAAAACAAACATGAGCAGAGAAGGCAGGCATGACCAGGTGAACTCCTTTGATGTGACAAAATGGCACTTCATAGTAAAACATCAAACTTGTGGGAGAAGGCAGCGAGTTCTAATTCCACCCAAACAATACTTTCTGCTACTGAATTATCTAAAGGATGTGCCTCAAAGGTTACTAGCAGGAGCCTGTGCCCATGGATACTGCACAGATGACTTATTACTTGTGTGTTCACTCCTCGTAGTGGAAGAAAAGCCTGTAGACCGTTAGCACCCCGGTTTGTTGAGCCAGGTGAGACAGACGTAGAAGCTGCTGCTATTTTAAACTCTAGCATCTTAGCGTGTATCTGGTTGGAATGATTCTAATTTGAAACTTAATTTTCCTTGAGGACCCTTCATGTAGAAGGGGTTTTGGCCATCCTGGTTTCACATGTTCAGCTGCAGAGTTCTTGATGCACGGTGACCAACCAGCCCAGCTTTCCTCGGACTGAGGGGATTCCAGGACAGTCCTGGGCTAACCAGAATGAGCTGGTCACCCTACAGGCCAAGTTTTGCTTTCAGATGTAGACATGTCTCATGGTCATGGCCAGCACAGTGCAGATGTGAGAGCTGCTACAAGGCTAACTTTAGTGGCCTGGGACACAGGCCACAGCCATTCACTCAGCTGAGCACACTGGTTGCACCAATCTGGGATTGTTTTCTGACCAAGCAGGAGGGACAACCCAGTTCCCTCCTAAGAGTCCTCAAGAGTGAAGAGAGAGGTCTAGATGCATAGACTCAAAGTAGAACCATGCTAGCGGCTGGGCTGAATCCTGGCCATCTTGTTCTAAATCCTGGCCTCAACATTTACCAGCTGGGCAAACCTCAATTTTCTCATTTACAAAACAGCTCCTTCCTCATGGGTTGCTGGAGGCATTGAGTAAATTAATGCAGTGTTCTGCAGCCTTTTTCCCCCCATTAACATCTCATCCCAAGAGTATTTTTAGACATTTTTTCCTATTGGATACCCTGGCAACCAGCCACAGTAATAATACAACTTACCTTTCTCCATTACTTATCATACATACACTGTATATCACTTTATGTACTATTTGGCCCTTTACAGGGTACAAACCATTGTAATATATAATATTTTTAATCTCTCTCCTCTAATTACTAATTTTCTCTCCCTTAGCGGTGATATTACCTTCACTGAGAATGCACAAATTAATGGATATAAAGGCCAATGCTTGGGTGATGGTAAGTAATGGAGAAAGGTAAGTTGTATGATTACTTTTATTGACCACCAGGAATTAGAACTCAGTTATAGGGGGACCCAATGCTGAGTGCAATGAGAGGAAGAAAACGTCCTGTGGGACCCAAACACTTGGTTCAACTTGTACGAGTTCTACCACTCACACTCAGGATCTATAGAAGCAGGAATTCACTGAAATCTCATAAAGAAACAATTCCTTTTTTTCCCTTAGATGAGCCTAGAAACTTCTGTTGAGTGTATACCTGCATTAATCAGCTTCCCCTGCTCTTATCAACATTCCCAAGTAGATAGCAATTCACAGGGAAACAGTCAAATGATTGGTTGATGAAAGATAGTCAACAACGTGATAGGTATCCAGAGGCAGCCCACGTTCTGCAGTACATGAGTTCCTGAAGAGTCACTCATGCAAGCAATCGTAAATAATGTTTTATTTTCCCACTGGCCTATATTAGCATTTCAGACCTGCTTTATCTTATTTGAGATGATGTCCAATTGGAAGCCACTCCTCATAATTCAGCTTTATGGTTTTTTTGCTCATCTCCAAAACACTCTCCTGGCTGGTGGGGTGGGCGGAGGAGGTTGGTTGCCTCTCGGTTCTGGGTGTGGAGACTGTTAAAGAAATCTCTGCCTTGATCCTCAGAGGGCAGGAGGAGAGAAGTGCAAAGTGGCAGAGAGAAGAGGTGCTGCCAGTTTGACTCAGGGGAGGAGGGAAGAGGGAGAGCCGGTGAAGGCCTAAGGCAAGGCCCGGGAGATTGCCTGTGTCTCCCTTGCTCCCTTTAGAGCCTGTTCCTTCTGTTGCCCAATTACCCAGGGATGGTCACTCCCAGCACAAAGACCCTTCCGACATTTTTTATATGGTGGTTGGGTTGTGCATTCGACCCAGAAAGTTCTTGATAACGTGAGTTGTGATGAAGATGTGAATGACCTTTGGCCTCTCCTCTGACAGCAGCTTGGTCCCACTGGCCCTGAAGGTGGGGCTCTTTGTGCCCAGACTTCGGTCCTAGGAGCTAAGTCAGAAAGTAGAAGCTCAAATAGCTACCCAATGCCCACACAGGTAAATTACATGAGTAAAATGACCTCAAGATGATCAGGAGCAGTGAGGACTGTGGCGAACTGAAGTGTGTGCATCCTGCCTAAGGGGGAAGCTGCCTTTCTGCTCCAAGGAATTACTGCATGTCTGAAATGCAAGTCCGGAGTAGCCGGACCTTTTGATTTTTCAAGAAAAGGTGGGAATTTGGATCTCTGTAGAAACTGTCGAATGTTTACATGTTAGACACAAACTGAAAAACTAAAGGATCACTGAGTGGGATTAGGAATGCCAGACAAAACAGGTCATGGCAAACTTTGGTCTGAGGCTCATCAGTTTTCAAATTTGGACTTTGACTGTTAGTAGAGCTGATTTTTTCCCCCAAAGACAGGAACTAAATGTTGTTAATGAGTACTCCAGTGATAGATTCCAACTTTAAAAAAGAGCATGTTCACTGTAAACCTCTTGCCATTCTTCCTTCCATCTCCTTCTTTGGAAAAGGAAAATTCCTCATCTGTCCAAGAATGACCTGGCTCAGAGAAGACAGCCTTTTTCTCCGAGTCTCCTGGAAGTCTGGGCTTCAGGCCTTTCCCAACTCGATGCTCCCCAGGTCTTAGATTATACTTCTGTATGGCATCTTCTCAGTTTCTCCCCATCTTGCTCCACTGAACTGTAAACATCTTGAGGGCAAACACAGCATCTCATTCCCTTATGTGGTCCCAGGACCCAGCAAAGTTGGAGGCACTGGAGACTCAAAGTTGTAAATATGTGATAGACATTTTATATGTTAACTTATTTGATTCTATAGTAACCCCAGGAGGTATATCATATTGTTAAGCCCATTATACAAATGAGGGAATGAAGACTTAGAAGGGTGAGGTCAATCTTCCAAAGCCCATACCTCCCATAACTAGTCAGGACTTGAACTCTACTTTGCTAAAGGGACTATGGCCCAGACCACAGGCTGCTGCCCAGTAACCATTCTTCCTTTTTTTCCTTAGGAACACAATCCTGATTTTAGCTGGCTACATTGCTGACTTGTTGGGATGCTAGATGTTCCAACTTCTCCGGTAGCTAATGTGGCCAAGGACTAGGGTTTAGTCAACGAGATATAATTAGAAGTATTGTGTATGAGATTCCTAGAGAGATTCCTTAAAGAGACCTCAATGAGGAGGTGTGTGCTTTTGTAACACATCCTCTCCTCACTTTCAGCTGCCTGGACTGCAGATGTGATGAACACAGCTTTAGCAACCATCCTGGACCATGCGGTGGCTCTTACAATGGAAGCCACATGGTGGGAAGGTAGAGTAGAAAGATAGAAGGAGTCTGAGTCCCTGAACACCGTAGCTCTCCAAAGGGAGCCTGGACTGCTTCCCTCAGCCTTGTTTACAGGAGCAAGAAATACACAAGGGAAAAGTAAAAGCCTATCTTTTTTGTGCCATTGTCATTTTGGGTTTTCTGTTCCATGCAGCCAAAACAAATCTTCCCTGATAAAGACAGGAAGTAAAGACTAAAGAAGATAAATAAATACATTTCATAAAATACTTAGCATTACCATATAAAGTAAATGTTATTGCTTTAGTCGAAGGCTGGATGATGCTAATTTAGACAAGCATAGAAATAGCTAGTCATTTCCTAGGTATGTTCAAATATTCAAATAGTTTTCCACTCATCTAAAATGTCATATCCAGGGACACAAAGGTGTTCCATTAGTGGCCCCCAGCAAATCATACCCCTCATAGCCATACTCTTGTATTATCCTTCCCACATTGAGCGTAGGCTTGGCCATGTGACTTCCTTTGGCCAATGGGAAACATGCAAACATACGAATAGAAGCTCAAAAGTGCCTGTTCTTGTGCCAGTGCTTGTCTTCCTGGAACCCAGCCACCATCTAAGATATCTGAGCTGTCCCACTGGAGAGGCCATGTGTATAGGAAATAAGGCTCCCTGGCTGACTCCCCTAACTATCAGACATGTAAGTTGAAGCCATCTTGCACCATCCAGCTTCAGTTGAGCCCCCAGATGACAGCAGCCAGACATGCAAGCAACCTCAGGCAAGAATAGCAGAAGAACTGCTCAGCTGAACCCATCCCAGATGGCAAAGTCATAAGCAAATAAATGGCTGTTGCTTTTAGCTGTTAAGCTTTGGTATGGTTTGTCACACAGCAATAGATAACTGGTAAAGGTATATAAGTAACTTAGACTTCACAGGCAAGCTAGGAAATATTACATAATTAAAAATAACAAAAATTATTTTTAATATGGATGTTTCCATTTTAAATAGCCAAATAACACAGGAGGTTGAGGGAGTGGCTCAAAATAAGAAGGAACAGGTGCAGAAAAAAAATCGATGAGCATAAAATGTACTTCCCAAACGCTGGGCTTTTGGAGCTGCTAATGACATCACCACTAAAGCACCACAGTATCTTGACTGTTGAGTGTTTCAGCTGCCTAATGAATTTGCTTTTTGCTGGGTGGCAGAGAGAAAAGCACTGAATTAAACTGGCACAACGTACATGCTTCTGATGCAGGTTTGAGCTGAGTAGGTGCCATCAAATAAGAACACAACTGAAAAATGAGAACGCCTTAAATTTTGAGACAGTTGCGAACTTCGTTTAATAGCAGCTGTAAGTGTCTGGGTGCAGCTGCAATTACCACAGGCTCGATTTGAAATGCAATAGGCTTCTCCTCTCAAATTTGCTTTACCTCCCTGGAGCTAGTTGGGTTTTTAAGTACAAATTGACAGTCAAATATGTAATAAATTATGACAAGTTGAGCAATGATTCTCTCCCATCTGTTTTCAAAGGTTGTTTATTTTTATGCTGATAAAGAGGTAGTGGCGACAGAACTACCTCATGATGATTTCAATCCCTTAGTTTCTCCAGCTCAATTTTAACAGTGCCTTTTCCCTACTTTTCCGGTGAGCTATTGTTTAATTAAGCCACGGCGGGCCAGATTTTAGGAAAGATAACCATTTATGAGATTGTTAGGTAACACGTGACCAAATCTGGGGCCCTCCTCTCATGATTCACTTTATTGCCCTGATTTCTTCATTTCATCCAGAATTCTTCAAGTAATATTTTCCTCAAACCTATTAAAAATTTCATTTAATCTTTTGATACATCATTCCTTCCTATGCAGCTCTTTGTGAAGGATACAGGATACTCTATGCTAAATTAACTGATCTTGCCTAAAACACTTCAAAAAAGTAAAATTTTAAGTGGAAACTCTATCCCCAGTATTTCAAACTAATAATAAATCTTTATATTGGATTAACATGAAGTATTTGTAATTCTCAAATATGAAAATATTTCCCCATAAACCCCTAGAAATAACAAAAGGACACTGTGTCTATATTTTTGTTTGTCTAACCAACTTAAGAGATTTTAAAAAGGCATGTATATTCCTCCCTAGAGCAGTGTTTTTCAATTAGGGGTAAATTTATCCACTCCCCAAGAGACATTTGGAAATGTCTAGAGACATTTTTCGTTGTCACAACTGGGGCAGGGGGTGTGATACTGGCACGTAGTAGGTAGAGGCCAGGGATGCTGCTAAACATTCTACAAGTATGAAAATCTTCAAAGGCACCAAGATAATGGTTGTATACAGCAGGAGTCTAGCGAACATTTGCCGAATGCATGAGTGCATAAATAAATGTATAAATGAAAGAATGAATAAAGGATGAATAGTTTTATCATCTTTCTTCTCTTACAGCTTAAGGTAATGATGAAGGTGGAGTAGGCAACAGGTAAATAATGCTTGACTTGCAGTAAATATTAATTGACTCCTAGTTTAATTCTCAACAATGGGCCTATTGTCCCTATAATTTATATCTATTTTGAGGGCAAAGGTGAAGCAGTTTTGCTCTTTAAAATCATAGACTATATTAGGCTCGGCTGGACTGAAATAAAAAACCCACTCTGTAATTTCAAAATGGCTTAGCACGTAAGGTTAATTCCTCATTCAAATTCAGTCCACTTTGGGGGTTCCCTTCAAAGAGAATAACCTTTCCAAGTGGAGACTTAGGGATCCAGATTCTTGTACATCATAGCACTGCCATCTGGAACACATGGTTTCTTGATTATTGTGGGAGGAGCAGAGAGCTGTAAGGTCACATGCCAACTCATTAAATGCTTCAGTCAGAAATGACACACATCACTATTGCCTGCAGTCTACTGGCTGGATTTCTGGTGTCTAAGGCAAGCTCAAGATCAGGGGGGCTTTGTGGGTGGGTGACCTTTGCAGTTGCACAGAGCCCTGTACTCAGAAGGGCTCAGTTTAACACGCTGTCACCCTCTTGACGTTCTTAATCATTGTTGTAAGCAAGGGCCCCTGCATTTTCATTTTATACTGGGCCCTGCAAATTATGCAACCAGTCCTGCTTAAGAGCCAGGAGCAAGACTTGCAGGAGGCCTGGAAAATAGAGGGGCACACCTAGACACTCAGCGAGCAGTGAGTGCCTCGGCCGCAGTGCCCACACTCTGCCAATCAATCAACAACGCAACTGCCTTTGTTTTCATCATTATGGCCCTGGACTGCACCTGCTCATCAAACTCTCAGCTCCTCCAGTGGTTGCGTCCCTGTTGGGTGGGAAGCAGGATGCACCAGCACAGAAGGCGAACGGTGGCTGATCTAGGACCAGCGATGCTCCAGGGGTGGCTCTTGCTATCCCCAAGCCCTGGGTTCCCTTCCCTGGGAGACCTGCGCCAGCCTCACACTTTCTTTTCTGGCTCTCAGCTCTTGAACTCGCTTTAGACACCAGAGAGTTGCTCTTTCCCTGGCTTCTGCCTTGATTTGCTGGGTCCTAAGTTGCTTTATTTTAAATTAGATATTTCTGCCAACTTTTTCCTTTGAGAATCTGAGACCCACCAAATGTAGGTCACACACCAGAATGATGACATTGAGGGCATGTGTGGCCTGGAGCCACGCTGTGCAATCCTGGCAGCTCATTAGAGTCACTTGGGGATATTTTAAAACACTCTTGTTCCCTGAAACTCACCCCACAGATTTTGATTCCACTGGCTTGGAGTGGGGTCTGGAGAGTGGGATCCTGGGAGCCGACAGGGGCTGGACAGACGCAGACTCTGACCCTCTGCTTACTGGCTGTTGATCTGGGAAACATCCACCTTCACCAAGGCTCAATTTCTTCACCTAGAAAATGGGCTGACTGCACCTATGACTGTGTGGAGTTGGCTTAAAGATGCTTGTAAAATACAGGGGGGAAATGATGAGGGAGGCTTTACAGTAATTCCATGGAGAGGGAGATGACTGTGGACCCACTGTGTGTCAGGGATAGTCTTTACAGCAGTCCTGCCAGGGTAATTAGATCCTCTCCATTTTTAAAAAGAAGGAGAACCAGAGGCTCAGAGAAGTCAAAAGCCAGCCCAAGATCACTATCGGCAAGCGGCTGAGCAGGTGTTGGGGGAGGGGTGTGTGGTGCGCACAAGCATCCTCATGGCTGCGAGAATGAAGTGGCTGCGGAACTGAAGAAGAGCTGAGCTTTATGAGGGTCTCACCACCACATGGGCTGTTCGGGGCATTGCGTGGTTTAATCCTCCCACCAACCCCGAGGCAGGTGTCATTAACTCTATTTCATACAGAGGGACACTGAGGTGGAGGGAGGTGAAACCGCTTGCCCATCACCCTAGTTATCCAGCTGGGAGTGGCTGAGCGAGATGCAAACCCAGGCAGCGTGGCCCGGGAGGCCTGTTCTCCCACTCCCCTCTAGACAGCTCATGTCAGTTAGGCATTTTGCATCGTGTTTTTCAGGGGGAATAATTAATGTTCAAGAACCTCCCCTGCAGACCTGCTATTGAGCACCTTGCCCTGACCCACTAGAGCTTGTCTGTGGCATCTTCGAGCTACATCTGGGAGCCCGAGGGACATGCAGGACCTATATCCCTGAGTTGCAGTGCAGGACAGATGATCGATGACTCCAGAACCACACCTGTTAGGTAAATGACCTGCCTGAAGCCACAGACATGATCAATGGGGGGCTCGAGAAGGTTTGCATGGGGGTGGGGATAAGGGACTGGTGATTGCTACAGTACCAAGATACAAATGAGCCAGGATGCTGAAATCCGGCACTTCTGAGACTCGGTGTTCAATGGGAAGAAAGTGCCGGCAAATTGCTAGTAAAGCTGTAATGTTGCTGATTTTGCAAACATGTGTTCTTCAACTTGATAAGTAAATACATATTGGGTAACATGGTGATGTTGCAAGCTGTTGTTTTATGGCTGGGAAGTCAGCTGCCTGTGATTGATACTAGCAATGAAAGTATTTATAAAATAACACCGAATTAGAAGGAGTTGCTTTACGAGTCTAGGGAAATGGATCTTTTATGAAGAATAAAACTTGATGAAGGAGCTTTAGCAGGGTCACACTCATCTGAAATTAAACGTGCTGGGATTGAGATCTAAGAGGGAGCCCTCTGGACTGTCTGGCCTCGAGCCCTGGGGTAGGGTGGTGTAGCTTCTCCCTGGCCATCCATGCCACATAGAACCGGAGAGTCATTTCCGTTTTCTGGGATTCATTTCTCTCCACCATGAATGCCACTTGTGCAAGCTGCATTACCTCTTCCAAGCCATCAGGACACCACTAGGGGGATAATTTAGACATAAAATTTAACCACGCACATTTGATTCACCCTGTGATCCCCACTGAATGGGAACAGGGTCAGGCACACAGTAGGTGCTCTGCACATATTTAGTTCAGGAGCAGATGGAGAACAGGTCCAGTAGCTTCCGGCACACTCTGTATGGATATTTTCTCATTTCATTTTTATGGTTTTAAAGGTCTAGCCTGTGTGTGTATTTCTACCTTATACTAACACTACTTTTCCAGATTGGAATGTTTTCCCCTTGGGAACAACCTGGCAGGGAGAGACCAGAGGCACTGCTTTCCTAACCCCAGGGCCAACAGGCACACGACTCAAGCTCGTTAGACTAGACGCTGCCTTGGATTTGGAACTGTGAGCCCCCTGCCCCTGGGTAGTGGTACCGGGCTCCACTGCCGCTGCTGCCAGTCAGCTTCTGCTTCCTACTTTGGGATCCCATAGACATCGTGGACCCTGCTCTTCCCAAGCTTATTTCTCCAGCCTCTTTTTAAGTCTGATGGCCAGAGATCCGCCCATCATGCCCCTTTGTTAAGGAAAGTCAGGACTGGTTTCCATCGCTTGCAACCACAGGGCACCATCTAATGTAAATTTCCACCAGCCCTCCATCCGGATGGGCAATATGCAGAAGGCTTGGGAGTGTGTTCACAGGAGACTGAGAGTCCTGAGTTTTAGCCCTGCTCTTCTACTTAATTCTGCATGATCTTGGGCAACCCTGAGCCTGAGGTTTATGGTGGTAAGTTGGGGTAATAATGGTACTCACTCATTGGGGTTGCTGCATGGATTAAATCAGTTAATGCATGCAATATTCAGCCTAGGACTTTGTTCTCTGAGAACATCATTGTTATTAAAAGCTGGGAGAGGCATGGCTCAGAGGCTCCACTTTTGATAAAATAGCAGAAGAGAAGTCTTGGATGAAAGCAACATTAGTGCCAAATGGTTCTTTTTTTTTTTTTATGGTAATCTTAGGTTGTCTAAATAGAGGTAGACTATCCTACAAGGGAGGTGGTGGCCATTTTGACTCAATGTTAAGCCTCAACAATAACCCAGGATCTATCCCATGTACAGGGTGACTCAAGAGATAATTGAACTAAGACTCTTTCTTGCACGTTGCTAAGAGTTGGGCAAATAAGGTGGGCATTTAGGCATTGCTCTGGTGAGCTCATGGCGTAGTAGTGGTTTAGAGCCCAGGTTTTAAGATCCAACCCTGGCCTTCCTATTCACTAGCTGGGGGGTGCAGGCACATGGCTCAGCCTCTCTGAGCTGTAGGTCACTTAACATTATAAAGGCAGTAATAAAGTGTGGTTAGAAAAATAATGACCCCAAAGATGTCCATATCCTAATCCCCCAAACCTGTGAATAACTGTGCTACTTTACATGGTGAAAGGGACTTTGCTCATGTGATTAATTAAGGATCCTGAAATGAGGAGACGATCCTGGATTATCTGGGTGGGTCCAATGTAATCACAGGTCCTTGTGAGAGAGGGGGCAGGAGGGTCAGAGTCTGAGACGTGGAGATGGACACAGGCCAAGGAGGGAGATGCGAAGACACTGCACTGCTGGAAGGTGGAAGAAGGGGCCGAGGAGCCGAGAAATGCAAGCCACCTCTGGAAGCTGGAGAAAGCAAGAAAACGTATTCTCCCCCTGCAGCCTCCAGAAGGAACTGGCCTTGCTTGTACCTCAACTTTAGTCCAACGAGACTGATTTTGGATTTCTGACCCCAGAAGTAGAAGAAAACGAATTTGCATTTCAAGCCCAGAGTTAGTGGGAATTTGTCACAGCAGCAACAGGAAACTCGTTCAAGCAGTATCTATCTTGTTGGAAACCTGAGATGGTTAAATAAGATGCAAAGAACGTGGCACTCAGGGCCTGGGCACGTGGCCTGCTGAGCCTGTGGCGCGTGGTGGGGAGTAGCAGTATCAGACTCTCCCTCCTGCCATGAGCAGGGTGGGCATAGGACACTCTTTCAGAGGCGGCGACTTTGAGGCAATGCATCATCCTAGAATACCGTGGGAACACTGTGCTCTGTTAGAAGAGGAATCTAGGCTAAAAGGAAGAATTTCAGATAGGAGAGACAAGGCTAAATGAAAGAACCAAGATCAAATTGTAAACTTCCACCATAGCCCTGCAGGGGGACGGCCGGGAGAGCTGCCCCCTGACAGCCAAAGGCTGACGTCACAACTAAAGAGCAGTAGAGGGTTCTGGAGGTAAGAGTGCCCTGTGTTAGGGCTGTGGGTACCAAGATGGAAAAGGCCATGCTAGCTCTTCAACTGGCCACATTCCACTGGAGAGGCAGAGATGCTTAAGCACAAAATTGCACTGCAGCATGACCAAAAAACATGTTCGAGGTCACACTGAAAGCATCCTGTGGCAGGGTAATGTGGGTCACCGTGGTGTAGGGTGACTTCTGAATGTCTTTAGTTATTCCCAGCTGAGATCTGGGTGGGGTCAGTCTCATTTTTTTTTTTTTTGCATTACCGTGAAAGACCTGCTTACTCTCTGACTATTCTATTATTACTCAGCACTAAACCCTTTAAAACATTTTCTTCCACAGAATAACTTGCTCATTCGCTGGGCACAAAGAGATATCATGGCCTGCAAAACAACAACATTGGATGTCTTCAAATTCTCCCTTCTGCTAGGAGGGCACATTAAAGATTTTTAAGAGCTGGGAACTTTGAGGCTGTATTTGCAATTCAAACTGAAAAAGAACAGGGTTGAAAAGCCCTGCGCACCTACTGTGCGAACTGCTACCTTCCACGCTCTTGAACGTTCTACCGCTGAATTCAACCTCCTAAACACGTACCTGGCCTAGACATGGCCCAGCGGAACTGAAAAGTATTGCCATCTCAGCAGAGAAAAGACACAGCAAAGTGAGCTGCAGAGTCCCGTGCACCTGTTTGTGCATCCCACGCGACTCATTCTACCAAATGATGGGCAGTCACAAACCCATCCCCTGTGGGCAACGGAAGAAAGGATTCAGCTGGCAATCAAACGAGAGATTCAAGCTTCCGCTGGGGGATGATTTGCAGGCAGTTAAACTTCATCAGGAACAAAAGAAGGGAAGGGAGAGACAGGAAGAGGACAGGCAGGAAGGCAGCAATCTGTGAACTATTTCATGGAGCAATTATCTATTGAAGATTGGCCATGTGCTGCGCACAGTGTGACCAGGTTCCATTGATGCTCATGGCTCACCCTTCACCGACCAAATCCATTCTGTGGGGCTGCTTAACAAAGTACCACAAACTGGGTGGCTCAGAACTGCAGAAATCTATTCTCTCACAGTTCTGGAGGCTACAAGTCCAAGGTCAAGGTGCCGGCAGGGCTGTGCTCCCTCGGAGGGCTCTAGGGGAGGATCTGTTTCTTGCCCTCCCCAGGTCCAGGGGGCTGTCTGCATTCTTTGGCTTGTGGCTGCGTTGCTCTCTGCTCTGTCTTCATGTCACCTCTGCTGCTGTGTCTGTGTTAACCTCCTTTGCCTCTTTCTTGTAAGAACACTTGGGATGGCATCCAGGGACCACCTGGATAATCCTCTCTCCTCATCTTGAGACCCTTAATTTAATCACACCTGTAAAGACGCTTTTCCCAAATCAGGTCACATCGACAAGGGCCCGGGATTAAGTCTTCATCTCTTCAGGTGGCCGCGACTCAGCCTGCCATGCTGACTGCGTGCTCTGCACTGAGTACCAGCACGTGCACCTGACCTCATGCAGACTCTGCTATCATCCCAGTGTTGTCAGTGTCAAACAGAGGTGTCTGGCTCAAAGACACACAGCCGGGGCATGGTGCAACCAGGGTTGGAGTCTGAGCGTCTAAGGACTCAGGGTCTATGCTGGGGTACCGTGTTCTACAGCCAAGAACGACGCACACAGTGTCGGCAAGAGCAACAGGATTGAGCCCACACGTGAGAAACACACGAGCGTCTAGCACCTAAAGGGTGTTTCAGCATCAGCTTCCTGAGAATCAACTCAGAGACAGACAGCTCCTGGGCCTCTGCCTGCGGGGTCGTAAATTCTTCTTCTTGGGGTCAGCGGAAGATGTTTTCTAGGCTCCATTCGCAAAGATATGTGAGGGGCCAGCTCCTAAATCTCAAGATTTCTACTGCCTGACGAAGCTATGTTATCTTTTCAAAAAATGCAACAAAGTGGCTCAGGAAGACGGATGCGTGGCACCTACTCACGCTTAAGCTCTATCACGGGCCTGCTGGGTTTAGAGGGAAAGAAATATCTCTGTCACAGAAGACACATGCTTTATATTTCTATAAAAACACGGCCAAGACAGGCCTTTTCTTCACTTCTTTCCAATCTTTAAAGAAAGAAAAATGTGCACAGTGTATTTTTTTTCTCTTTGAACCACAAAACATTTAAGCAGAAACTGGCTTTCGAGTTAACTGAGAGCAAGGGGCTTGATACGAATATTTTCCTTGAATGTCAACCGTTACGGGTTATATTTCTTTCTTGTATTGAGAAATAAATTTTTCGGAAAAGTGTTATAACCCTCCACCCCAAGCCTTGGATACTGTTCTACTTGGATCGTGGCTGGAGCCCCAGTGTCTGTGGTTTTCGAGGGAAACAGACAAACCAGAGGCAGGAGGAGAGAGGACAGTGACTACCCAGATAGCAGGGGTATCGCCTCATGAGAATTAGTTGTAGTAATGGGGCCTGTCTTGCCGGGAAGTCTTAGGTTTTCTTTTTAGATTTAAAGGGGAGAAATGATACAAAGAACGAAAGGAACTAGCCTAACGTGATGTGAAGGTGTTCTAAAGTGGGAACATGCTACTTTCCAATTTTTGAATGAATTCATGTTTAAACGGAAATGGCATAATTCTATGTGTTTCTCAGTTAGGACCAGTGGATGGGTCTTGGAGAAGAAGGTGGAAGCCACAGAGCTGCCCACTGCTGAGTGTGAGTGTGTGTGTGTGTGTGTGTGTGTGTAGGGTGAGTGACACTTGCTGTGGAAGAGAGGAAGAGAATCCTGCCTCCAGGGGAGGGGAACCATCAGATCACCCCTGGGTGGCCTCTCATCTTGCAGCCTTTGTGATCCTAGCAGGGTACACGGAACAATACCAGTGACCTCAAGTTCACGGTGCCAAAAGGGTGCGGGAGTAGGCGAGGAGAGACATTGTTAGATGCTTCCTTGGCTGGTAAACCTGTGAATTGTGCTGACTGCCAGTGAGGGATGGAGCGGGAGGACTAAGGCAGGCAACTTTGCTTCTAATCTCATCCTACCCACAGAAAGGCACACAAGGTCATGTATAGGCCATCAATTCACTGCTTAGCTGATGGGGAGGCCAGCTTTGAGTGTCTCAGGAATACCTCAATCCTACGACGACACAGGCATCATGCACCTCACATTTTCTTTACCTAGAAGTTGCTCCTATCAATTAAAAAGGCAGCTCTCATTGACTTTATTTTAGCCCTTGTGAAAATTTCTATCTTACTAAACCAGCTGAGCGGCTTGTCTGTTACCCACTCTCCTGAAAAGGGTTGGTGTTACATCTATGTCCACGGGGACAGAATGCTTCAAAATAGCTATTGCAGCTCTAAATTCAGATGCAACTAACATATATCTAAGCCTCCTGCCCTAGGCATTGTCCTACAGCCCATCTCATTGGCCCTCTTGCGATTCCACGAGACCTCCCCGTTCTGTTGCTTCCACCTCCACAATGGCTTTCCAGCCCGTCCACGCCTCTCTCTTTCACGTGTCATGCTTGTTTCCTCTCTCCAATGGGCTCTGAACTCCTGTTAGCCCTTCTTTACTTTTATTCCTACAACTTGTCATCATCGTTGACTAATGTTGCCTCGCTCCCCTCACCAAATGTGATGGAGACGTCGTCTGCCTTCTGTCACCATGCAAATACTTGTGGAACAACTGAGTGAACACTCTTCTGGCTGTACCTGATATGACGTTTGTACAATGAGGGGCTAATTGGGTCATTACCAGACTTGATATCCTTCAATGGCTCTTGGTAGACATAGTAAAAAAATCTAGAACAGAGGATAAAGGACCTTCAGGGTCTGGCTGATGTTTCTCTCTCATTCTCCATCCCTCCCTATGGCCCCTGTCCCAGCTGCACTGCATGTGGTCATTACTGCTGTCAGAAAATACTTCCAGCTCTCCTTCTGGCCACATGGAAGGACGTTCTCGCCTCCCCTGTTGGATTCAGGTGTGGCTCTGTGACTTACTCTGGCCTATGAATCATCAGCAGAAGTGACAAAGCGGAAGCTTCAAGAGCCGGTGCGTAATGTGCGGTGCTGTCTTCCCCTCGGCACAGCCACCGCCAGTGTCCTGGAAAGCCTCAGTGCCAGACAGAGGGTGACATGGGGCAGAGCCCCCAACCAGCCCCTGCTGAGCATGAATAATGGGAAGAAATGAACCATTTTTATTGCAAGTCACTGCATTTTGGGGGCCGTTTGCTATAGCAACATAAGCTAGTCCTTCCTGGCTGATGCACTGAACTTGAATTTCCCCAGACCGGCCATACTCTCTCACATCTGGCCTTGGCACATGCTGTTCATTTGGCAATGGACTTCTATACTGTGCCACCCCCCCATGCCTGTCCTCTGTCATCTCAATAATTTCTGCTCATCCTTCAGGACACTGGAAAGGCTGTCCCAACCTCCTCCCTAGGGCAAGGTTAAATATTCCTCCTCTTTGATCCTGCCTGTCCCCATGGTTATCGTCACCCTAGTGCTTGGCACATGGGGTTGTAATCATCTGTTGTGTGGTCAGTCTCAGCTACTAGACCATGTGCTTCTCTAGAGGATGGCTTACCATTTCTACAGGCATCTTCCCAGTGGTTAGGAGGCCACTGGGTACCTGGGATATAATATTACAAAAATTATATTGACTTGAATGAATGATATTAGAAATGTTCTTATTCATGATTTGGGGGCTGGGTATGGGAAAAGGATAATATACTAGGTGCTTCCTATGTCTTATTTAATCTCACTACATTCTGCAATGAGTAAACTGACCCCTGCTTAAACAGGTGGAAACTGAAACTCAGAGTAAGACTGAAAAGGATTTGAGACTATGCATCAAAAGGAGGCTGAGGGAGATTCAATCTCAGGTCTCGGGACTCCCAAACCCACGTTCTTTTCCTTGTCCACAGCTGGAAACTGAGCTATAGCAGCTCAGGGACACAGGCAGCAGACGTAGGTCGTGCTGAACAGGTGAGGGTTTACTTCCAGGGTGGTGGCTGCCGCTCCCGGGAACTGCAAGGCAGGTGTGGAGGTGACTGAACACGAGTGCTGGCCACGTGCTGCCCACGTTTCCTGCTCAGTCTCTGTTAAACCAGAGTGGTTTCCTAGTTTCTGCCTGTGACTTCTCTTTGGGTATTCTTACAGACTCGTGGGAGCCATGAGGTGGAAGGGGTGTCACAGCCATGGAGCCAACCTTTCAGCACACCTGTAGGGAGAGTGAGGTGTCCAGCCCCTCCCTAAACACACCCAAGGACCTCAGCTCATCCCCTGCAAGGCAGCCCACTGCTTTTTTGTTTTTTTGTTTGTTTTTTTGTATTTTTGACATTTTTGAGATCTTGGGCACACTGAGCCACAGTCAATCTTCTGGAAACCTCTAGTTCTGCTCTGATTCTTCTATATTGTCCTCTGATGAGCCAAAAACTTACATGTTGGTCTATCTTTAACTTCTAGTCACCATCCTCTGACCATCCTACAATGTGTCAACTTCCTATTCAAATCAAGGTTCTGGGAGCAAAATATGCAAGATATGGCTTGACCTGTGTTTGCTGTGGTAGGATGACAACTGTCCCTAACGTGCGAATTAGCTTTCTGGGCAGGCACTTGTATAGAAGGCTCCTTTTGAGCTTGCGGTCAACTAAGACACCAACATTGTTTTCATGTGAATTGCTGTTTAACATACAGAGGGGGCTTCACCCTGATTTAGTAAGCTGGATTTTAAGAATTTCTAGGGGAAAACTGTATCTTCATCTCTGTTCCACTAAATGATCAGTTCATGGCTGCAGCTTATCCACGCCTTTCAGGAAACCTAATTCAATCATCTGTCATCCCTCATCTAATCAGGATGAGCTATGATTTTAATAAGTTATTGACATAAATGTTGCATAAGATTAGTGCCTGATAAAGGTTATATAGCTCATATTTATCTTTTCTTTTTAAAATTATTATATATATACACAGGAATATATGTGTACACATAAATGTACATGAGCACACACGCACATACAACATATAGCAAGGTATGAGAAATAATGCAATCGATGCTTGTACCCACCACCCAACTTGAGAAACCACGTTCCAATGCCACTATCGCCACTGTGTGCTCCTCCTAGATCTCAGACCCCATCTGCCCTCCAAGGACAATGGCTACCTGGAATTTTAAATCTATTATCCATTGTTTTGCTTCAGAGTTTGACTCCTTATCTGTTTTTGAACTTTTTAGTTTTTCATGCTTTTTGAATTCTACAGAAATGGAATCATTCGTATAGAAATGCATTTTTCTGCAAACTCTGGTTTTCACACCCCGGCACGTTCTGGAGTTCCACTGCCACCGCTCTAGGGTATTCGTCAGATGCCTGCCCTGCCCTTTACTTAGCTGCGCTTCTGCCAGTGAGCATGTAGATTAATTCCTATTTTTTGCTACTGCTACCAATGCTTCTGGGAAAGGTCTTGTTCCTGTGCACAGGTTCCTTGGAATAGGTTGCACATCTTTCACTTTGGTAGATAATGACAAACTATTCTTCCAATTTACACTCCCAACTGCAGTCAATGGGGGTCTCTGTTTTCTCATGTTATTGACAACACTTGACAGTTCTAGACTTAATATTTACCAATTGGGTAGACATAAAATTATATATAATTATATCTAATTGTTATTTGAATTTCACTGATGATCAATGAGTTCGGACAGTTTTTTATATTTTTATATTAGTCATTTATTTTTCTTATTTTGTAAAATGACTGCTTATATCTCCAAGCCATTTTTAAATTACTGTTTTTGTTTTATTTCTTATTGCATTTATGGGTTCTTTATATAATCTTGTTACTAATACTTTGTCAATTAAATGTGCTACAAATATCTTTTCTAAGACAGCACCTTGAATTTCCACATTTTTTTAAAAAAGGTGTCCTCATTTTTTTTAAATCCCTAAGATTTCATGGAAGAACGTGTTGTGGACCAGGCTGAAATCTATATACACAGCGTGCCTTGGGCATTCCTCTTTTCTGACAGTAACACTAGTGAAAACTACAATGCTCACAGTACATTTCTATCTTCATTCATCCTGTATTTTTTGTGGGACTCATGGAAAGCTCACTGGTTTGTAGTTTTAGTTTCTAGACACTTCCTTCCTTTTACCATTTTCTGTAATTGAGTTGTTTGCTCATTTTTCTTCCTATGATGAAGAGAAGCTTAATACAGGTTTTACCTTTAGTATGTATATGAAACCATCCTAATTTCCAAAGTTTCCTTCTACTTCTTCCTTAGAAAAACAGTCACAAATCTGTGCCTCTGTTAGCCATTTTTATATGGCTCTGCGACAGCGTAGTGAAACCAAATTGAAAAGTTTAATTAGTTAGCTCGCTTCAAGATAAAAATGCAAATAAAAAAGTTTTTGGTCTCACCTGTTTATAAGCCAAAGGCAAAATTAATTAAAGTCCATGGAGAAAAGTAAATAAACATTTTGAAATAAAGGAAATAAACATTCTGAAGTGTGAGGTTAAGGCTCATGAAACATGAGAGAGCCAATTATTTATAGTCTTGTGTTTCTGCCCGATAATTTAATCATATTTACTCTGTCCCCTCTCCCATTGGAATGAATGCTAAGAAGAAAGGCTCATTAAGCATCAAAAGGTGACCAAGGTGGGTTTCTTATCAATAGCACTGCTACGTCCCAATGCCAACAAAATATTTTTGCACAAAATGCCAGTAGATTTTTCTGAATTCTGTTAGTTTCACTAAGATAAATATTTTTTTCCTCTTTTTATAAACCTGTAACGTGGGAAGCTTGTACATAATTTTTCTGTATTTAAAAAATAAAAAAGTTGCTATTGTGCTGTTGGCCATCTTGGCATTTAAATTAAATTAGTCATAGAGGAAAAAAAACAAGTGTTTATATTGGGAATGACAGTTGAGATATCAAATAAAAAGAAAAACTCTAGGAGAAATGGTCATTTCATCATCTGTAAATAGACACTGCTTTTGCATGACACTCCTCCTTTTCTTGACAACATCCAGAGGCAGGCCCTGGTGACTGTTTTCTCCTTGCTGGATGGTGCCATGAAACTGAAATCTCATCAAACTTGGGTTGGGTCACAGGAAGAGACAATAGGTGTTGTGGCCCAGGATCACGGGACAGAATGACAGAAATAATAATCCCACCATTAAGAATTTATCTAATAAGACTGAAAAGTACCAACATGGAAAAATAGTATATGCAGAAGATTGTCGCTGGGTGGCTCATGTTGGCAAAACAATAGGAAGAAGGCTGAGAATGGGAAATGGGTAAATAAATCACAGGGCTACAGTAGCTATTAAAAAAAATAATGAGAATTTGTATTGCCATGGAAAGATGATCACAATTTTTTCATGGGGCAGGGGAAGAGTTATAAGATAAACTGCATTCTGTAACTCTACAGTTTTGTAAAATCAAATCAAGACAAAGCAAAGCCCTGTCTGTAGATGTGTATGTATATATGAAAAAAGGAAAATGTCTGTAGAGGAATACACACAAATTGCTAAGGGCAATGCTGTTGGGAAGCGCTAGGGAGAGATTGGAAGAGGTGAAAGTGTTCGTTTTAATTTAGTCTTTTCTGTCCTTGAGCTGTTACCACGAGCATGACTTAATTTGATAATTTAAAGGATTGAAATAAAAATAAGTAAACAATAAATAAACAGTCCAACAAAGAGATAACTCAAAGAACCAGATGTCAAGTGCAAGAGAAGAAGCAGTCCCTAATGTATATTTCTAATACACACAGTTATTCACTGTTCCCTAAACATATCCTGGCCTGGACTTCCACATATAATATTCTCATCATCTTAAATAGTCTGCTTTCCATTAGCCCATTTGGTAAACTCTTGAAAGTGGCTAAAGATCTACTTTTCCTTGAAGCTACCTCTGAACCCATAAAAGGTCAAAACACCCCGTTCCATGAAGCCACAGTCCCACGTGCATTCTGCTGTCATGGCATCTCGCACGCTGCACTGCAATTCATCTCTTAGGTGACTTTACCACCAGAGTGTGGGTTTCCCCCAAGCCAGCGCCCTGTTGATTTATTTCTGTATCTCCATTGCCTAAGACGAGACCCCAGTCTTCTCAATTAATCCCTTTCCTGCCTTCATGTGGTTGGCCCTGGTACATTTGATTTAGTTACACATTCAGAGATCTCTGAAACGGCCACATCCTGACCTCCCTGTTTTGTCTGGCAGTTTCTCCACAGCAGTGTCTGCTTTGTTTGATGTCACATCGCCAGTGGGAGGCACACAGTGCTTGGCACACAGGTGACTCCCCATCAGTGTTTGGCAGATGAAGGAATGTAGACTTCCTGACCTTCAGCAAGCCAGGGCTAGCTGCCGGCACACAGGCAAGAAAGGCTGAGAATAACTTCAGCCTCCCTGAAGACAGCAGGATAAGATGCAGGATGCAGGGGGAGACCTCACCTCTTAGCCTTACTGTATTTACAGGATGCAACATGCCTTTTATTCAACACTGCCTAAGAAATTAATTGGAGGCACTGTCCTGTCATTTTTCCAGAGCAATGGAAGGTGAGATTTAATTAGCAATGTGTTTCTAGCTAGCACAGAGAAAGAAAGGGAGACTTGTCCACAGGGAAAGCTGCATCACTAACGAAAAGGGATGCTGCCCTGGGTCTGCACTTTCAGTGACAAAGGAAAACTAATTGAAAGCAGGAACAGTTGTACAGGTGGCCACCCACTCCCCTAAAGCCACCGGCTTAAAGGATTCTGAAGAGGGACAAATTGCAAAGCTTGAGGTTCTTAGTGATGTAGGGATTTGCTGATACCAGAATGTCTTTGTGGAAAAGGCAGCTGGAGGCAAAGAATAGCATGCGAAAGAGCCACTTGTGGCAATGGCTGAAGCTTTCAACTGGGAATACACAAAAGCAAATATTTGGGGAAGAAGAAAATTCAGAAGGTGCACTCGAGTGCACAACCAAATCCTTGAAGAGGGTAGCTCTGGAAGCCAAGGAGACAAGACTGCCAATGGGCAAACAGGGCAGACATGGGTAGAACCGGGGGCCCATCCCCCAAGCCTATGGTAGACCAGTGTTCACACCAGGCTCAGCAACCTGCATTTTATATGCTTGGAAAATGCTTGTCTCTGGTTGGATGTCTGGCTACTATCCGTGAGGGGCAGGTTTGGAGGCAGTTTCTAGCGAATTGCTTGGGTCACACCAGTTCCCTTGTCCCATCCCACATGGTCTGAGTGGTACTGCACACTGATCAAGAATCTGCGCTCTCAAGTTACAGATACCTGGGTTCATGTCCCAAGTCTATAATCTGCTAGGTCTGTGATCTTGAGCAAACTTTAAATCTGAGCATCAATTTTCACCTTAGAAAGTGGGACAGTAATGGTTCCTATTTCATAGGTTACTTTTGAAAATTAAATAAGCTAAAGTATTTGCAAAGAATCAATAGAACATATCCGGGTTCTACATAGAGTTTCTTAAAACACAGTTTCTGCAGCTGAAAAAGTCTAAAAATCAATGGCCTAGATGTTTAACCATAGGAAAATGGCCAAATAAATTAGGCTCAGCTACTTGATGGACCATTATGCAGTCATTAAAGATTATAATTATCAGGACTGTGTAGCAGTCTGGGACATGCTTATGATATAAGTAAAAAGTAAAATGTACAACACAGTAAGATGCAAACGGACACAGATTAGAAGAAAAGACATAAAAATAGCAATGTCGGAGTAGAATAATTAGGGCTGATTTCTAGTGTCAATATTAGAAAGGTATTTTCTGAATTAAAAAAAGGTAAGTCAAATTGTCACTTTGATTTCTTTGGGGCTTATTTGGGAATGTGTATCATGCATACAAGATAGAGTTTACTTTTGAATCAGTTTCTCAGACACACAAGCTATGCCCAGGGAAGTATGTAATTTAAAGGTGTCCTCTGGTTGATCTTTTCTAAAAGCAGAAGTTCCTGTCCTGAAGTGCATTGCCATCCCTTAATAAACCTGTTTTGTATACTTGCAGCTGCCAGTTTGGCTTCTTTTTGAGAATCTCCTAGTGTTTCATAAAGTACACAAATTGAATCAATTTTTCCACATAGTTACAATGGCCCACCCAAGTCCCTTAGAGGCCACAATAGGTAAAGTACAAAGATAAGGATGAGATGATCTCTATAACCTAGTTCCTCAGAAGGCACCTGCAGGCAAACCCTGCCTGGGAAAGCAGGAAGCATGGTATGACACCATTTTGAACTGGCGCCATAGACTCATGGTAAGCTTCCAACCATGGATTACGAAGGCAGCGCCATTATTAGGCACATGTGGCCCCCTGGGCAGAGCAGGCTAATCTGGGGAGGCTATCAACCAAGTGATATGTGGAACCCAGATCTCACAGATGCTTAGTGGATAAAGGGTTTTATTTTCATGCAAGTTCAAGAATACTGCAGAAAACACAGCCCCCACTGATTCATAATGCTCCTTGAATATGGAAGGCTCTGAGGACCCTACCATTAAATAGATATGCAGACCAAAAATAGGCTTAATTTACCAGACCTGACTCAATCCTCTTTGTATCACATGACACTCATCAAAATGCTGTGATAATTATAATAATGAAATGGATCTAACAGACATTTCTGGAATATTCTACCCAACAATTGCAAAATATACATTCTTTTCATCAGCGCATGGAACATTCTCCAGGATAGACCATATGTTAGGCCACAAAACAAGTCTCAACGAATTTAAGAAAATCAAAATGATACCAAATATCTTCTCAGACCGCAGTGGAATAAAACTACAAAGCAATACGAAGAGGAACATTTAGGTAGATAGCAAAGGACCTCCCACTCTCAGTGACCTAGAGGAACCTAAGGCTAATTATCATGTCATCAACTGTCCATCAGAGTGGTTCAGTGGTGAAGTCTGAACCACGAGGACGGCTCAATCCAGGCAGTATTATAAAACAGGACCCCAGACTATAACCTGAGCCCTTTTGTTACCACACGGGGGCCTGTTTGTTGTCTGTAGCAAATATACCTTGCTCTTGTTCTGTAAACCTATCTTGTCCTTCCTCAATAAACCTTGTTTCATGCTTGCCTTGCTTTTGGTGTGCCTGGTCATTCTTCAGCCAAGAGCACAACAAGAACCGAGGACAGACAACTATGACAAGACAGAACGTTGGAAACTATACAAATACATGGAATTTAAACAACATGCTCCCAAATGACCACTGGGTCAATGAAGAAATTAAGATGGAAATAAAAAAAATTTTAAAACAAATGAAAATGGAAACACAACATACCAAAATGTATGGGATATAGTAAAAGCAGTGCTAATAGGGAAATTTATAGCATTAAATGCTTACCTCAAAAAGGTAGAAAGATTACAAATTACCAATCTAATGATGCACCTCAAAGAACTAGAAAAGCAAGACCAAGCCAAACTCTAAATCAGCAGAAGAAAATATATAACAAAGATCAGAGCAGAACTGAATGAAAAAGAGACTAAAAAGACAATACAAAGGATCAATGAAACAAAAAGCTAGTTCTTCAAAAAGATACATAAAATTGATAAACCTCTAGCTAGACTAACCAAGAAGAGAAAAAATCCAAATAAAATCAGAAATAAAAAAGGAGACATTACAACTGATCTCACAGAAATACAAAAGATCAACAGAGACAACTATGAATGGCTATATGCTCACAAACTAGAAAACCTAGAGGAAATGGATAAATTCTTAGAAGCATATAACCTCCCATGACTAAACTAGGATGAAATAGAAAACATGAACAGACCAATAATGAGCAGCAAGATTGAAAAGTAATAAAAAATCTCCCCATAAAGAAAAGCCCAGTATCAGATGGATTCAGAGCTGTATTGTATCAAATCTACAAAGAAGAACTAATGCCAATCCTCCTACAACTATTCGAAAATTGAGGAGGGAATTCTCTCTAACTTGTTTTTTAAGGCCAATATTACCCTGATACCAAAACCAGACAAGAACACATTGTAAAAAGAAAACTACAGACCAGCATCCCTGATGAACATACATGTTTATTGCAGCACTGTTCACAATAGCAAATATATGGAATTAACCTGTGTCTATCAACAGATGAATGAATAAAGAAAATGTGCTGTGTGTATACACATACACATATGTATGTACATACACACACACACATAATGGAATACTACTGAGCCATAAAAAATTAAATCATGCCTTTTGCAGCTACATGGATGGAACTGGAAGACATTATCTTCAGTGAAACAAGCCAGGCACAAAAAAGCAAATATCGTATATTCTCACTCATATGTGGGTGCTAAAAAATGTGTTCATATGGACATAGAGAGTGTGATGATAGATAATGGAGACTCAAAGGGGGGAAGGGGAAGGATGAGAAATTAATGGGTGCAATGTGCATTACTTGGGTGATGGATACCTTCAAAATTCCTATTTGACCCCTCTGCAGTCTCCACATGTAACTAAATTACACATGGACCACATAAATTTGTGCAAATGAAAAATAACTAAAGCAACTATAATTTTATTAAGTGCTTATAACATGTCAGATATGATGCTAAGTGGTTTTCAAACACTATTTCATTTATTCCTTTCAATAATCCTGTGTGAGATGTAATGGGATTCACATTTTTTGAATGAGGAAAGGAAGGCTCAAAAAATTAAGTACTCTCGGCCAAACGCACACAGCTAGAAAGCAGCAGAGCTGTGTTTCTCCCTGCTGGACTTGTACTTAAGCCCTGTGCCACGATGTGCCTCAACCTGGTGAAACACTGGCCTTCCTAGAGCCACGTGAGAGGAAACAGACTGAAACTGACACTTAATGTGAGAACAATATTTCCCCTTTCCAAACCCTCCTTTGGTATCACCTCATCCAGGAAGACTTCTCAACGCATCACAAAGACATCATTTCTCCCACTGAGCTATTTCTATTGTTCCTCATCACACTGCACTGTACACATATTTTTAAATGTTTATTTTTTCTATTTAATTACAAGCTTTTAAAAATATCTTGTTTGTCTTTGGAGGAACCCAACAAATCTGGCTGTTAGATATTATTACTTGCTTACCAGGGTTGCTCGGGAGGAAATAAGCACCATCCCATAACAAAACATCAAAAGCATCAACCAAACACAAAACTCACCAGGTAAGTGAGGTGCCACATGATGCAAATAATCATAGATGCCTCTGTCCTTAAACAACTAAAAACTCATCACAAAGTTTTTATTGGCTGAATAGATGATGTCTATATTTGTCTCTATTTTCACAGCCTAGCATAGAATTTGGCACCAAGTAGATAATCAATAAACACTTGTGGAACAAATGAGTGAATCAACGAAAGAATGAATCATCTTATGTAGGAGTCAGGTTTCCTGAAACTGATTATGGGCAGCTCAATCATATACACAATAAAACAGCAAACACAATGTTATCTGAATTATCGACGTACTACCAACTGTCACAAGGTTGATTATAAACATTAATTTTTATGAAACTATTTCAAATAACTTTTCTCTCTCTAGTCTTGTGAGTAATCATATTTTCGGAACCTTGAATGGAACTGTGTCCCCTGTCGTGTGATTGGGCAGTGGGGAGGGCACAGGACACTAGGACTTACTGGGCATGTGAGCCTCAACTTGCTACAAATAGAGAATCAGAAACACACTCATGGTTCCACAGGGATCAGTGAGATTAAACTGAAGAGCAAAATCCCTGAGCTGAATCCAATTCGCACACGTATCAGATACACGGAAGTCTCCATTTTAAATTAACCTCAAACATAAAAATTTCAAGTTTGAAAATAAAAATTAGGGAGAGAAAAATATCAGTAAGAAGAGAAGTGATTCTCTTCTGCTTTAGAAGCATAGAATTCCTTGAAGTCGGTGTTTCTCAAAGTGTGGCCCCCAGACCAGCAGGAGTGGCCTCCTGGGAGCTTGTTAGACATGTAGGCTCACAGGGGCCACCCAGAACGACAGAATCAGCAACTCTGGGGGTGGGGCCCAGCCACCTGGATTCTCACAAAGCCCTCCAAGCAATGCTGATGCATGTGCACATTTGAGAACTATTATTTTAGGCCCTAAACTCTATTGATCAAATTTAATATAAAACTTGATTTTCAAAATTGTCTTTGATTCAATAAAATCAGATATAGCTGTATTGGGCAGACCTATAAAATATGCAAAGTCCTGCTAATGAATCAGATACCACCCTTCACATAGATCCTCATGAGGATCCCATCAGAGATAAAATTGCCCCCCTGACCCCCAACCATTTTACGGATGAGCAAACGAAGGCTCAGAGGCATTGAGTCACTTGTTGGGAGTCTAACCCAAGACTATGTGACTCTAATGCATAGCATATGCTCCATGACACACCCATGGAGTTCAGTCTTGGAAGAACAGAGCCCAAGTGGCTAAGAGAGAACATCCAGGATTACGGGGCTCACAGGTGGGTTTGGGGGAATCACACAACTTCCCTGCAGGAGCTGCCTGGGAATGCACACTCCATCCATCCCCCTGGCAAAGAGTCAGTCCAGGCAGCCATAATGGTTCATGCACGTCTGCCTTCCCCAGCAAGCTCCCCACTGATGTTGTACTTATCTCTGCATGCCCACGGATAAGAGTTGGGGCTGGTAATCTATCTGCCTCTGCCCTTCTAGTGAGGATCTGTGATTCAGGTGTCCAATGCTCTTTCTTTCTATTAGAGTTCTGCTCAGAATAATAAAGAAAAAAACCCACAACAATAACCATAACTTATACAGCACTTTCCACGCACCAGGCTCTGGTGTGAGCTCTACTTCACGTGAATTAACTCATTTACTCTTCAAAACAACCAGGTGAAATAGGCCCCGGCATTAATGTCCCCATTTTATGGACGAGGAAACCAAGGCACAGTGAGGATAAATGACTTGTCCGAGATCACACAGTGAGCGAGTCGCAGAGGAGAGATTTGAAACCATCACACTGGCCCCAGAGCCTTGCCTGCACCATGGTATTGGCGGCACCGTTCTGCGGGAAGATGACATGAGAATTGGGTGCCGTGTGCTTAGAACTGCAAAAGACTCTGAAAGAACAGTTGGTAGAAGGGAAATGCCAAGGATTAAAAATCTAGGCTCATAGTGACTAAAGGAGAGAATTATTAATAATTTCTGTTTTGATACATGGAGTGATATTTAGAGGCACTGTATCAAAAAGTCAACATATTCCTGCTCTGTGTTGGAGCTGTACCTGGGGCCCTGAAGGACGTGGCCAAGATGTGTGATCAGGCAGGACGGCCATGTCTCCTGTGCCCAGTGGCAAGGACTTCAGTGGTTCCTGCCTGTCGGTTGACTCTCTCTTGGCACCATCAGATCTTTACCACTACGCTCATCATTTACCTGTATTGACCACGCTCTCACTTTGGGTCTCAAAGAAACACCCAGGGCTCCCATCCCTGAGGGCTTGACATTCTAACTGAGAAGATGCATCATAGATCATTATAGACCACTGCAGAAATGGATGGCATCAGGGCTGGTTTATTTCGTCCCGAGGACTGTAAGAAACTTGCAATGTAGGTTAATGTGGAAGCCATAGCCTGCAGAACACACACAGGTTGCCCTTGATCGATTCTCTAGTCTCTAAAACGAACCCAGTTCTCCCTCTTGCTGAGGTCTGCTAGGCTGTGGGAACTGTGACGCATTGCTTCCTCCCTGTCCTTCCCTTCTGTGGTCGCCTCGGTGTCCACGTGAAGAAGCCTATAGTCTTCGCAGGCTGCTCTTTAGAACCAACGTGCTGAACAAACCTAATCCCTCCTCCTCCTCTAAACTCCATTCTCTGTTCCTGTCCCAAGTTCATCCTCCCCAACCGGGCCTTCCTGCAGGAACGGATACATCCTCTCACTCTCCTCCCTGCTACGTGTCCCTGGGAAAACTTGCCACGTCTATAAATACTGAGGAGGAGGAGGAGGGAAGAAGAACAGCCATAACAGCACTGAAAGCTCACAGGGCTCCTCTTTTTATATTAACCCCTGGAATACCCAACGCAGCTCTGTGAGGAGGCGCTATCATGGTGCTGCCTTTGTGTGGTGGCAAAAGTGAAGCTCAGAGATGTTAAGTAACTTGTCCCAGGGCACACAGCTAGGGGAGAGCAGGCAGGTGCCTGGGACGCTACAGGCTGTCCTCTGACCCAAGGTTATGCACAGGACTGTGGACCTTTCTCCATTCTTGCTTTCTCCTCTGAACTGAAGTCAAGATCTTGGATCTCTGCATTTGCGTATTGAGCTGCCATGATGGTATCTGCATACCTGCCCTGGTTTTATTTCTTCTTCATCTGCAAATAAGCCCCTCCTTACTGATTTTCTAGAAATCGCTGGTGCCACATTTCTTGCCTACTCCCCATAGCTAGTCTTGGACGTTGGGATTAAAAACGATTTTTAACTTGCTTGGCTCTGTTGTCTCCCAGTCAGAGCCAGGCAGCCTCTAGCATGCTATCATTTTCCCTTGGAAACATCTGCTCCGGGCAAACTCACGTGGGGGTGTGAGAGCCGAAAGGGCTTTTGCAAACTTCCTCATCATAGATGAGCAAACGGGGGCCCAGAGAGCTGGAGCAACCTTCTGAGACCACAGAGTGAATCAAAGTGAGGGCCAGAAGTTGGATCAACACAACTTTATAGGGGAGCTTCTTGAGAGATGGAACTGGTCTTACTCATTTTTGCATGCTGCTCAAGGCCTAGTAGAGTGCCTGGCACACAGCTGGTGTTTACTGTAATTGATTTAAAAAACCTGTTATTTCTAACTTTATCTTCCTGACTCTATGACTCTTTCGCCACCTCGATCCTCTCGCGCCTGGGTTACAGCAGAAGCCTCTGGACCATCTGTCTGTTTCACACTATTCTTCCTGAGCACAGACATGAAGCTCATCTTCCTGAAGTTCTGACATCATCTGAGCCCGCCCAGCCCAGACATCGCCTTGTCCAACTGGCAGCCTCTCCATAGTCCAGCTCCATGTTAACTCCTCTGCCTCGTCCATCAAACATCTTGTCAAATAAATTACCGTCAGATTTCTGTTTTAAAGGGGTAGAAGTGGTGGTGGTGATGATGAATGTGTTTTATTTAAATCGTCTCCTTACTTCTTAACCCCCTTCAATACAGGTACATCGCCACGAGGTGGCAGTAATGTGTCACTATATGGTGAAACAAATCAATGTTTTCACTAAACACTTGAGATGGGGTAAACATGGTCCGCATCTTTTATTTTATTATAAAGATATAACTTTTTAAAAGCCCAAACAGCATAAAGACTTGTGTTAGGATTTGTTACATTTTCTCCTTAATGAAGTCATCATGGAAGTCACTGAAGTTGCCCAAGTGTTCCTTTTTCCGTCACTTCCATACGTGGTAGCAGACTAGATAATTGAAGTCTACTGAACCTTGTTTAAGTTAATTACCAGGAAGGCCTTTCTGTCCGGAGCTCCTGTTCCTTTGATTACCACCAGAAAGAGAAGAGATGAAGAAACGAGCACAAAATAGCCCCAGAGTTAAATGATACCATATCCCTGTGTGTTTTTTCTTTCATTGTTTAGAAGAACGGACCTCTCTTCTCTGCTAATTTTCATTTCCTGTTCCTTATTTTCCTCTGTGGGGCTCAAAATGATTTAAACTATTTTGTAAGACGGGGGGGGGGGGCACAGAATTCTAACGCTGAGCGGTGGAAACCGATCTCATTAAGCAACTTCCATTTAAAAGGGCTCAGCTGACCATCTAAGCCTAAGGGCCTAATTCTGAACTTAGTTAATATACTTCTTTGTGTATTTTTATACCCCATAAAAAGATTCTGGGGGGAAGGATGAAGATAATTCTTTGGAAATCTTTCAGTTTGCTTTTTGCATCAACGTGCGCTGATATCTACAAACTGTCTGGTGTCTGGGTTGATTTGCAGGAATCGTGTCCCTGCTACTTCAGTGTCTCTTCAGATACTGCCTTCAGTGAAGACTTGGAACATTTGAGTTATATTTCTACACTAAACATTTCTCCCCCTTCCTTGTGACAATATTTTAGATGCTTATCGTAGCTTCTAACTGTAAAGTTTAGAAATCTCAGCTATTCAGTTTTACTTAGCCAAGGGATGAAGACATCCATTCTGAATTCTAAAGGCAAAAAGAAAAGGAAAAAAAAAAGGTGGAGAAAGGAAAGACATGATTGTCTTTATCGCCAACAAAAATGTGTGGGGAGGAATTAAAGCCACGTGTGAAAATTCTTTACTAGCCTCGAGTTGTCACTGTCGCCTCGTGGAATGCTAAGCAGCGGGGAAGGCTATCAGTCTGGAATCCTGGCTGCTTCCCGTCTGCAGCCAGGTGATAAAGCTCCCTCTTCCCAGCACAGAAGTGTGAGCAATTTGAGGCCAAGTGTGAAAAATGGCAGGATCTGATTTTCCAGGCCAGAAATTCATTGCAAGGAAACTTAGGAAGTCTTTCTGAAATAACTTTTCTTTCTTTTGCATAAGAACGGCTTAGCTAGGTGAAAAGAATGCACTTACTAACCTTTTGTAAGTTGTGTACTTAACTTTCAGCTCCAGTTCCTTCCTCTGCAAAATGGGGACGCTACTACCCAGCTCTGGGTGTTGTATGAGGATTAAATGAGAGAGGAACAGCTGGTGTGGAGGAAGCTCCTACCTGCAAGTCTAATCAGACTCCACGATCATGGAAAATATTAGTTTTAAAATTAAGTATATAAAAAATAACCCCTGAAAGGCAAAGTCTTAATTAGCTAGCATGGTTTCCTTTGAAAAAAAAATCCCAGCTCTTTGGATTAGGAACATGGACAAGCATTGCCATCATTTCTGAAGAGCTTTACTTTCTTACCTGCAACGTGGGGACAGAGGCATCTGGGGCATTTTCAGAGTCTTCCTTAAATGCCTCTCTGCACAGCAGGAAAGCACTGACTGATTTGAAAACTCAAAGTGTCTTGTTGCACCATCTACTTCTATCCCCAGCTCTAGGGACTCAGGTTTCTAACTATTAGAGACACTTTAAAAGCAGCTAATATTTAGGTGGAATTTTATACCTTCAGGCCAAAATAACAGCGAGAATATTCCCACTTAGAACTGAATATTGTGAATGAAACGGAAATTAATTTGGTGGACAGAGATTTAAGCTGGCTGTACACTTCCGCTCACCACCTACTATTATTAAAAATAGCACTGGCGAAGAGACACGAACAATGAGGACCATGACAATTTCCTGGGCACTGGGACCGGCTCCTCACAAGGGGAGCTGCACAGGGAAGTGAGAGAGTGGTTCTGGCGCCCAACAGCTGGGCTGTAAGTCCTGTTCTGTCACTCACCAGCTGGGTGCCCTGGGCCATGTTACTTAATTTCTGGGTCAAAAATCTTTCCAGGTGATTCTAATGTACAGTTAAAATTTATGAAGTATTTTCCTAGGGCAACTTCCTTACCATCTATCTTTGAACCTCAGTTTTACCATCTGTAAAAAGGGAAAATCATAGCATGTATTTCATATGATGGTGCTGAAGACTGAATGAGATAATGGATGCTCAGTGCTTAAGCGCTTAGCATATGACTTGGTGAATGTAAGTCTCTACCATCATTATGATCATCATCATCATCATCATCATCGCTGTTGTCACAGTCACCATCACCATCATCATCATCCCACCATTATCAGCGTCATCAGCACCATCACCTTCACCACCATCATCGTTGTCTGTCTCTATCATCTGTCTCTACAGGAGGTGCCATTAATTTCTTCAGGAAGCCTCTTGAGTACTCGGCACACAACAGGATAATCTTGAATTCTTGGTTCGGTTTCCAATGCTTTGGGAAAAGTGAGGTGCTAGTAATGTGTAAAAATTCCCTAGAGCTAAAAATTTTGATTTCACTCTATTTGAGTCCAAAATGTATAAATTAAATCTCTACATATCATTCTACATGCACTGAAAATGTGCTACGAGGGATGGTCGTATCTGTGGCTCCAAGCTTGCTCCTTATGTGAGTTCGCTGGGACCCTAATGCCTGCTGAGGAAGTGGCTCCCAACCTTTCTCAGAAGTGTGTCCTAAACAGGGGTGAGGCGGCATAAATGCAGCTAGGACTCCATCAGCCATTCTGAGCATCACTGTGGGAGTAGGTCACCCACTATATCAAATTCTCAGCTCTGAATGAATTCCTTTTTGCATTTGGCATGGAAGGTGATAAGTATTTTCTGAGCTATTTTTCAGTTGCAAACTTCAGTCTGCTGAGATGAAATATGCAGATTGGGGCCCGAACAGCTGTAGCACTCCAGAGTGGCTGGTATTTTGGTGGGCTTTATTTTAAAGTCTCTGACAGTTCAATCTCACTAAATAATTCAGCTGTTTAGGAAAAGCCATATGATCTTAAAATAAGTCCCTGAAGGTCAAGAATATAGGTTGAAATTTTATTCTTTGGTAAATAGCATTTGACAAAATAACAGAAATGTCCCTTATAATATCTCTTCCTTTACCTCTTTGAATGAAATTACCAAGTGCACATCACTGGATGTTCATTTATAAACATTCTACATCTTCTCCATGTATTTCTGGCAGAGTATTCAGCTAACATTTCTGATTTCACTGTTCCCAATGAAGTCAGAGATTCTAAAGAACTATTTCAAAAAGCAGCACTAACTTACGGTGTCACTGATTGTTTGGAGAGTCCTTTGTTACATCTAGCCCAGAAAAATACAAGTCTCATGTCATGGAAAAGCTAAAGTATTGACTATAAATCTCTAAAGAAAAGGATAAAAAAAGCTTGCAATGTAAAAGTGTTCCAGGTCAGAGCTGGATCTCTCTCATCCATCACCGGGCTGTCCAAGGTGACATGCGATTCAGGAATTAACCATTAGTATTCAGAAAGATAGTGGCTAATGATTTCTTTGTGCCCCTTAAAGATGGTTCTTCTGGCTGAGTCACCAGATGGGGAGCTTTGGAATAGCTGCTGATGGAAGTGAGAGACAGGATGTGAAGGGTTTGGATCTCATCTAAATTCACATAGAATTCTATATTTTTTGAAACTGATGGGATGTTACAATTTGTCTGCCTCAAATACCTTCTTGTCATATTTTACAGATGAGGAAACTGAGGTCCAAGGAGAATAAATGACATGTGCCCATTAATGCACTCAATTGATAACAAATCCAGAGTTAAGATTAAGGTGACACTGGGGCAGAGTGACAACACACATTAGAGTCGGCAGTTGTGTTCCCCCAACCTGGCTGACAAGCACAGGAATGGCCATTTTGCTTGTGTACAAATAAGAGTTGGCTTTTACATTTAATCTGGCCTCCAATTCTTCCTGTATGACCTCGGCCAAATCATGCAAATCCTCTCAATTCCAGCCTCCTTATCTATAAAGCCTCCTTAATAATCCCTACCTCATAGGGATGTTGTAGCAATGAAATTCTGTATTTAAAAATATCCTGAACAAAGCCTTGTGTATACTAGTACCCAGCAAGGACTCATTCATGAATTCATCTCTTCTGATGGCCTAAAACATTTCCTCTTGGATTAGGGTATGGGGTCCATCACTATGGGGAACCTAGATTTTCCAGAGCTGAATCATCATAGAATTTACCCATTGTGTTCCAACAGGTACTCCTGTACTTCTCTGGTAATGTTTCTACTTTGGTGCGGAGAATGTAGTCACTTAACTCTCATGATGCTAACCAATATCTTGGCGGCAGCTGTGAGTCATAAGCCATATTAGGAAAAATGTGAGTTTAGTTAGCTTAGTGCCACTTGTAAAAGCTGCCCAATTCTAAAGAATAGCATGTAAAATATTATAAAGAAATTTTCTCGTTTATTACAAAAGTTATTCATATGTTCCTTTTGAAAATTTAGAAAATATCGATGACCAAAGAGTGGGAAATAAAAACCACCCGTCATTCTATCACGCAGTAAAAGTCGTTGTTAATATTTGGCAGGAACATAAATTTTATATAGATTTAACAAAATGGGTCCTGATGTTCTATAACTTACATTTTGCCAATTACAAATGTATTGTGAGTTTTTTCCAAGTAATTTAATAGCCATCTTTCTCACGGCTACGCGGCGTGCCATCATTCACATATTCCATTGCCAGAGTGGCACTCAGAGCGTTGGGCAACAGGTAGAGCGTGAGTGCCAACCGAGGTGAATTGGGAGGAACAGCCCGTAGAACCACACAGGTAACCAGCTGACTGCTGACTCAGGATGTGCATGATTAACTAGTTCCTTATTCATAACATTTCATTTTTATTTTAAAACTTTTCTGCTTTCATATACCTTTCTGATGAAAGAACAGATACTTAGAATCTTGACACATATCCTAAAGTTTATCACGAGGTTGATTTCCTAGAAGCCCAGTGGTTGTCAAGGGTTGTCAAAGGTTGTCAAACACAGACTTGGGGATGTCGATGGGGGCGAGCTCTCCGGGATACTCACCCTCCTGGTGGGTCACAGTCACAGGCTCATGTTTCCTCCCTTTGGCAAACACCCCCAAGTGGACGATTAAGACAGGCTAAGTCATCATGCTAGAAGGGCACAAGGACTCCACTCCCCACTACTGTCTATCTCTGGCTGTGCCCTGCCGTATAGCAGAGACCTCCCCACCCCAATGTGGTGAGTCCCCGCTTACTCAGTGTGTGGGGCACTCGAATGGGGGTCTCTAACACTCCGGCCCCTGCTTAGGTCTGCCAGCTCTGCAGCTAACTGAAAATTTAGATGTGTGGGCAAGTCACTTTGTTTGTCCTGGTCAGGGTTGATTTTCCTACACATAGAAAAGGTGATTGGGCCAGATGAAAAACCAAAGCCCTTTCGGTGTTATTGACCTAACAGCTTACAACTCTGTGCTCCACATTCCGATGCTGCTGCATTTGAATGACGGAAGCTTTGCTTTATGTCTTGAACCCCTCCTTGCTCTCTCCACACCCCTAACAATCCACTCTTCATCCTCACTGGGACCAAGAGAATTTTTTTTAAAAAAACACAAATCATTTTAGATACTACGCCAGTCTCCCTGCCATGGCCTGCACGGACACACATGGTTTCACGCCTCCCTGCTCCATGGGTCCTACTTTCCCCTTTGGACACTGCGTTGGAAGACAGCCACACTCATTTTCAAACTAATTCTCACCTCAGAGCCTTTCAAATACTTGCTTCTTCTGCCTGGCATACTCTCCCCCAAGATCTTCCAGCAGCTTAGCCATTTTGGGCCTTTGCCTCTGAAACTTCCAATTTCAAGTATATTCCCTAGAACATACTTCCCCTGATTCCAGAGGTGTATCAACTTCTTATCTTTGAAGTCTCAGCTCACATTGTTTCCTTAGAGGGGACTGATCTGACCACACTGACTCAAGTTGCCCTCCCCTTTGTTCATTCATACCATATTACCTTTCCTTTTAATTTAGCACCCAAATTATCATGTTTTACTGGCCTCTAATTTTTTATATGGAATTTTAACTCTGTTAGAGAAGGGACACCCAGGATTGACAATACTGTACTCACTAAATACTTGGATAAATGTGGTGAGAAAAGAAAACTAGCCATTGACATCTAGAAGCTGTCCTGGTACCGTGAGTTAGATGTTGGTGTTCTCCTGCCGAACGTAAGCAATTTCAGAGAAAAACAACATCAGTCATCACTCTGTGGCCATGACGGATGAGGACAAAAACAAGACCACTCCATAATTGTGCCTGAACACAGACAAGCCTGATCATTACCTAAGCCATCCCCCTTCCTGGCTAACATGAGGCATGACTGCTTCTTTGCCATTGCGGCTGTAGCCTCACCCTAGTCCTCCCTGTTGATAAGATTTAGTAAGTTACCCACAGAATGACCCCTGCTCCCAACAGTGTCCAGTGCAGAGCAATGCTCCTCTTCTGCGAACCTTCTTCCAGAGCAGCTAATGCAAGCCCAAATTCTATAATCCTTTTCTAGCACCGTTTTTCTAAAATGCCCCCAAGTTCCCCACGGGATGTTCGCAATGCAATAAGCAGTAAACCTGACTTGTTTAATTACGGATGTCTTCCTTGTGGTCTTTGGCTGAAGGGCAATGACAGTGGAAATATAATAACAAACAGTAGCTTCTTTTTCTTGAGTAATTGCTATGTAAATTGCTTGAATAATTGCCATGTGCCAGATACCATTTTTCCCCCCAATAAAACAACATTTGTAGCTATTGCTATTATTATTCTGATTTTAAAGTTGAGGAAACTGAGGCTCAGATTAAATAAATAACTTCCCAAGGTCACACACAGATATTGGGGGGAAGCTACAGTTTGAACCCACACTTTTCTGACTTCAAATCTTGTATATTTTCTCATCATTGTAGGTTTTTTTATTTCTCCTTTTCCTTTAGCAACTATGTCAGGTGCTCTAAGCTAGTAATGAGGATACACATGATAAATGGGTTCCTGCTAATAATTCCCCCATTTGCAATGATTAACATTCTCAATAGTTACTCCAGGTTTTCAACCCTCTGTGAATATTTGCAGTTTAGATTTCTGCTCTGTCTTTCAATGTCACTGCTTCATAGAGTTTCTGGCACAAGCTCAAATATACAGAATATGTTCAGCATCAGAAGAAATATTGTCAGGCAACCATTTTGCCATATTGGGAAATACAGTTGTGAGATGGAGAAAATATTTAAAAGTATAGATTTGTGGGAAAGAAAGTGCTACATGCGGGTTTTATTATAGTATAAGGGAGACGAATAGCTTTCAGCATTTTGTATTATTGCTTTTTAAATAATGTCTCCCATTTCTTGTCTTTGAAATCTGACTAACAAGGGAATCTGAGTTTAAAAGTTACCCCAGGAATGAAGACTCCAGGTAGTTGGTCAATGAATAAATATACCTCTTGACTTAACATGTCATTATCGAGAGTCACCTGTGACCAGGCCCCATGCTAGGTGCTTTCATCCATGCCAACTCAAATGCATTCTTTTCTGGTGCTTAAATTCCTAAATTAACCCATAGGAAGATAGGAAGTCAGCAGTACAGACCTGGTGCCATTACGTTCAGGCAACATTAGGTAGCTTCAATTCCCCTCCATCCTGTGATCTGAAACGTCCAGGAGCTGGAAATCACTCCTGCAGGTGGGTTGATGGAATGTGGCAAATGCCAAGGACTGAATATTTCAGTCTCATCTGATTCTGGAACAGCCTTCAAGAGGAGACCCTCAGGCTCTCCTATAGGCAGTTTGATACAGAAATCTAGGGTCTCTGATTTGGATATATGCTGCTTCTTGTACCATCAAAGTGTCTGGGGCAAGACGGCAGCATGGTCAGGTTTCTGTTTTAGAGTCCACCCTAGCTGCAGGGGCGAGGGGAATGGAGCGGGCGGGCAGAGGCTGTGGGGAGGCGAGCGAGGAGGTGACGGCTGCAGCGGAGAGGAGGGAAGCGTGCAGTGTGCACGTGGGAGCAGCCGGGAGGAAGGGGGATGGGAGCAGACTGAGAGATCTTGAAGAAGCAAAAGTGAGAGGGTCTGGGGTGACTGTTTTGGAGTGAGGGGATACGTTCATATAGAACAGACATTCTTTATGCGCTTTTCCCCCTAGGTTGAATTCCGCATTAATTCCACCTTTTGCCCAAACTATTAGAGATCAGAGCATAGTATATCCAGTGGATCTGGAGTTAGTGGGAAAGGGGCAGTCAAGGATGTCCTTTTTTTTTTTTTGGCTTTGGTTGCACATTATGTGAAGCCTTTATATTTTATTAATCAAACATGTGCATTTAGCTGAGTATGTTCCCTGTTATAAATGCCTATGGATATTAATTTATTTGTGATTGATTACATCCTTATGAGATAGGGACTGTCATTAGCCCATCTAACAGAGGAGAAAACTGAGGCACAGAGTAGTGTGGTAACCCGCTCCAGGTCACACAGCCAGTAAATGAGAGTCGATTCTGGAGTCTGTGCTTTTAGCCATTGCACATCTCAGCCTCTTCTCGGAGGCTGATGTCAGAATTACATCTTTATGAACTCCAGCCTATTCGTGGGGAAAAAACCAGCACCCAGCAGACCTCAAGGACGGCCAAGGGAAAGTCAGTTATATTGTTCTGACTTTGATTTAATTTGGTCCCAAGCACCACAATCGAGAAACAGTTTTATCATCCTAGTCTCTTACATTAGAGAAAAAAAAAATGGTGGCGATTTTCTGATGGAGGCTCCGATGGAGTTTTAAACATAATTATTTTAGGTCTGTTTATCCATAAAGAGCCCTACCAATGGTGTGTGATGATTTATCTCTATGGATTAAATGTCACAATTGAGGAGCTGTGGTCTAAATCATACATTCACGGCAGACCTTGAAAACCTCTGGAAGGTCTCCCAGCCTCAAACACCAAAGTCGACCAAAGTTTTCCAACTTTTCTTTTTATTGTCAGGTAACTGAAATTACACATGGAACACATTACTTGGCGTATCACCATTTGATAGGCATTTAAAGATGCCAGGTTCTTTCAAAGAGAGATCAAACTTGATCAGTCTAAGTCAGTCTAACAGATTTACTATCAGATTGACAAGCTCGTGCTGTTTTGAGAAAAGCATTAAGGTGTCTGAGGCAGAGAGACAATGCAGTACTTGGGCACGTTGCTCTCTATTATTTGATACATTCTTTTAAATGACAGCCCTTGAGAATAAATATGACCTGCGCATCTTTATAAACCCCAACCTGGGGGGACATAGGCAGTGAAATAGCCCAGAATGAAACATCCAATGAAATGGAATTTTGGATCAAGAAAGATTTGTTTGTTACATTCTTCCTTTTAGTTTTTATTTGGCAATAGCCTTTTTGGCAATCTCTAGAGCAGGTTGTGTCAGCCTCGGCGTGATTGGCATTTGGGGCTGGATCATTCTTCGTGGGGGGTGCAGTGCTGTGCACAGGAGGATGTTTGACGGCATCCCCGGCCTCGGCCCACTAGATGCCAGTAGCACCTCTGAGTCATGACAACTATTAATAAAATCCTTCCAGACATTGTTCTCAAATGTCTCTTGTAGGCAGTGGGGGCAGTCCATTACTATTCAATGGGATTGGCTACAGAAACCTTTTCACGGTAAAATATCATCATTAGGGCTTATGAGACCACATGTTTGTCTATTTAACAACTATTTACCGAGTGCCTATTATATGCCGGGTGAGCTGAAAGGCTTGGGGAAGTATAGTGGACAAAACACAGTGAACATGGAATACAAGAATAAGCTTAACAACAGGGTGAAAGTTGATTTGATTTTTTTGCCATGTCATATAGATAAGATGTATAGCTATTTAAATGAAAAACAAAACAATAAACTAGGATACTTTGCAAACAGACTATTAACAGATGTAGTTTGAGATCGCTTCCTTTGATGGTATAGAATAGTCAATCTCTCCAATACACGCTACCCCATTCACATACATAAATATAAACATATTTCATATATATACACATCCGCGCACACGCCCGTTCTTCTCAATAGACCGTCGGCTGTGACAGGAAACCCTCGGGAAGAGCAGAGCAGTGTGCCTCTGTCCCGTGTGCCTGTCCTGAGCGGGCGTGGGGCTTCCTCCTCTGGCCTGTCCTCAAGTTCTTGCTATCCTCTCGCTCTGCCGAGGGGCCTCCCCTCCCTAGATGGCTACTTATGTGCTCACCTGCGTGTCCACAGTTCACCCAGCAGGAAGGAAAACAGGGATCAAAGAAGAATGACAAGGGACAAGCATGGACACTGTGTGAAGGGAGCTCCCTGAGGGCAGCCACGAGGCCGTGAGCTTGAACCAAGTCATGTGATGACAGATGGCTGCAGGGGGGAGGGCTGGAAGGTGTGGTCTTGCAAGCATCCTCCTGCTATGAGGAAGGGGAGGGCAGAATGGAAGACAAGTAGCCATTTGACCCCAGCACGCAGAGGCGTTCTCCCTTCCCCCATTTTCTCCTCTCCTTTGATATACCCACCATATTAAAGTTTTGAATAATTATCAGGATGCCACCACCTCTTTTTAATACGCAGTACCTATCACAAAGACTTACGAGCAGTAGTGTGTTGATGAATGTTTAACAGCCCTTTGGTGGGATGGGTATGACACCACCCGATTTGAAGGTTTGCCGATTCTGTGGCGTAAATACTTCCACTACGGCCAATGCAGCCTGAAGGTGGTGTTGGGAAGAGATCTACACACGTGGCCCTCGCGAGCAGGTATGAGCGGATTCAGTACACCCTTGCTTATGAGCACACACTCAGCACAGTGTCTGGTACAGAGTAAACTCTTGACAGCTTATTCTTACCAAAGAATAAAAACCATATGACCTGCTTTTATATCTCATTTATTCCCCACGTATTTATTGAGTGCCTACTATGTGTAGGGGTAGCATGGTGGGAAGAACAGATAACACTCCTGTCCTCACACAATATAGCTGACAACGTGCTGGGGAAGACATATGGCCAACCAGTGACAGTGGCAAGTGCAGAAGGACAATTGCGGTGAATGTGGAGAGAGAGGGAGTAACAGGGGGCTTGGCCTCCCCTCAGGGCCCGGTGAAGGTTCACAGAGGGTGAGAGGGCTGAGCTGAATCTGGAGGCGGAGCAAGAGTTCGCTAGACATGGAGGTGAGGTACAGGGAAAAGCATGCTGGGCAGAGGGAACAGGATGGACACAGACCTTGGGATTGAGTGGGGAGAGCATGTTCTGGGAGGCCAGAGCGGAGTCAGCAGGCGTGGGAGAGTAGAATGAGATGGGGTGAAGAGACCGGGCAGGGGCTGGACGGCTTCATACTTGGACACTGGTTTATATTCCGGCAACAATGGGGAGCCCAGAAGGCAGCCATGAAGAGCCCAGAAGGGCTTTGAAGGGAGAGACAATGATGCTAATCTTTAGAAAAAAGATCCCTCTGCCTGCACCATTAAGGGTACATTGAATGGGGGCGTAGTAGGTGCAGGTATGCCAGGTATGAGGCTGTTATAAGAGCCCAGGAGAGAAATCGTGGCATATCACTGGCCAGGGCTAGGGTGGCAGCAGAGGAGCCAGAGAGAAATGGACAGATCACAGGCATATTGAGGGGTGACTTCAGCAGGGCTGGGACATGGACAGGCTCTAAGTGGGGATAAGGAAAGGGCTACGCACATGATTTCTAATTGGTTTCTCACTCTGGCACACTGGGTGGGCCCGGGGTCTTCTACTGAGTTTGAGATGGAGGGAGTAGAGTAGAGATTCTGCGTTAAATTCTGAGCATGTGGACTTGAATCATTTAGTCCCTCAATGGTCCTTGCGAAGGCATTCTTACATACCATCTGAATTATACAACAGGGGAAGCAGGTTCAGAGACAAGATCATACAGCCCATAAATGGTGGAACGGCAGGGCTAGGACTCGAACTCAGGTCTTACAATTCCAAACCCTATGATCTTTCCATGATGTGATACAAACTGGCCCCAACAGGGTCCACCTTGAACCGGTGGCAGAGTGAGTTTAGTTACTGAACAATTCTCATTAAGCTGATCTGCAAGGTGGGACCTCAGTTTATGCACATAGAAGACAAGGCTATTAACGATACCCCTTCAAATTACTTTGAACAATTTATTCTGCACTGGACTAACGAGCCCTGTACTGTACTTCTGGGAAACCTCTCACCTTGTGAAATAAAGTCTATCAGATCATGCTCTGAATATTAACCTTGCTAGAAAGAAAAGAAAAATAAGCAATAGAAAAGATTGATTTCCCCCCATGCAAAGAAAATACTTTCCAATGAGCCACTAAGTGCAATTCGTATTTTTAGATTAAGAATGTGTTTTGCACTGAGGAAAAAAATCATTACTAACTATTACCAATATCACGATGCCAAGTAATAAAGGCATTTGAACACTCTCATCTGCTGCATGGTTCTTGCATAAACAAGTGTAATGTGACGTGACAGTAGCTAATGGCATATTCCAGGGATCTGCATCAGCCTAAGTTTGCCGCATTTGTCATCAGGTCTGCATTGCTGGACTTGGGAGGGCTCCCCTTTCTCTCTCGCCGGGCAAAGGAATCGTCCGGTGGCAGTGCTCCTGAGTCAAGAGGAGAAACAACTTGATCCTCACACTAAAGAAAACGGAAGTGAAGAACTTCTTGCAGCACAAGCAATGAAGCCAACTGCCTTTGGTAAAATCAGCAGGTGCATGAAAGGAAACAACGATTCTATTTATACCTGGTCGGTATGGTTTATCCACTGGTCATGTGTTTCTGCAACAATGAATGACAGCTTGTGTTCACATAAATGCTGAGTTAGGGGCCACAAAGATTTTCTTCTTCGTCTTTTTTTTTTTTTTTTTAATATTCTGCTGGCTCATTGGACCCACTTAACAAGCCTTCAATGGAAGGCAGGAGGAGCCATTTCCTTCATTTTACAGGTGAGGAAAGTGAAGCTCTGAGATGCCGGGTAACCAAATGGTCATCATACCCTCATTAATAAAATAGCCAGGACTAGAACTCAGGGCAACTCCTTCCTGATCCCAATCCTCTTTCTAAGTTCCAGGAAGGCAGGGACTTAGTCTATTTTTGTTCCTTAGGACCTTGTCTAGTATCTGGCATATCGTAGGTGCTCAATATATATTTGCTGATGGCTTCTCTGTGCCTCTCACTCCCCAGAAGCGTAAAGGCAAAGGGCACTGAAAGGCAGAATGCCCAAGGTCTACCCCAGCTCAGTAGAATTCTTGTGAAAGTATGAAGCATAAGTTATACAAACTCCTTATCCTTGGTTTCTTTTTTAGAAAATGAATATAATTCTAATCAGCCTAACTATGAAGAGGGGGACGTAACGACCATGAAAGTTTTCTTCAAACCATACCCATTTATGGTGCCATGGAGATTTTGAAAGTGAGGCAAATACTCCTAGCACCTGTTGGCACTTCCTGATCAGGGATGGTGCCGCCGGAGCCGTGTGCAGCATGAACGCAAAGAGAACCAGCTGCCCGTGTCATGCAACTGTGACTCCTAGAATTTTCTTGGGGGCCTTTGGGGCAGCTCATGACACTTGTATGAGCCTCAGAGTCTGCTATACCTTTCTTCACTCATGGCCGGAGTGACAAGTGGTGGCCCGCTCAGGCCACAGTTGTCCTCCACTCCAGGCTAGAGGCTTTCTAAGTTTCAGTTTCTATCACTCCCAGCTGTAGTAGTGTGTCTGGGGGTTGGGGGGGTCCATCCTTGTCCACTTTCTCCACACCCCAGGAGAACGTCTCAAGTGTAGAAGTAGACATGGTCCCTACTCTGCCATTTGCTAGTGGTTCCACTTGGGGCATATTTCTTAACCTTTTCCAGCCTCAGTTTCCTCATCTGTAATAAGAGACTATCAACTACCATTCGTGTAGGTCAGAGGACTCTAAGTTTCTCTAAAGGTGAGGAGGAAATGTGTGTTCTAGGAGATGACCAAAGACATAAGGAAGTTTAGAATGGAGAGAAATTTCCAAAGGCAACAGTGGAAGAGAGGGTAAGGCAGAGGAATTAGCAGATTGAGGAAGATATTCTTCAGGGAATCAACGAGCTAAACAGAGAATTATTTTGGGGGTGTGATCTAAGCAGGGATACTGTAACTTGGTTTCTCTTCTCTTCGAGTCTCCTTGGTATAGGGAGCTTATTCATTCGTGAACGGCCAAGAGTGGACAGTCAACAGGTGAGTGGCTGGTTGCAGGGAAAGAACACCAAGGACGGTCTACCTCCAGAGCTGAACTCCCCTTCCTGCGCAGCTTCAAGCAACAGCCAGATGACCATCTTTTAGGAATATCCCATGGCTGAACCATTGGCTGGAACCACGATTACATGACATCTTGGGTCCCTTTTAATTCTTAAGTCATCAAATGGTCAAAGGGACAATCATCCCCCACCCCCATTCATTTGCACTCTCTGTTTCATTCATTTTAATGATGGAAGAGCAGAATGACGTTTTGCAAATATCACCCACAGCTTGGAACTCGATGGGCAAACAGTAGAATCACATCTCTTAGTTGACCCAGGTCACAGGCATGCTAAGGTGTGATAGCACGCCAGAACCACGTAGGGAGAAGGAAGAGCTCCCTGGATTTAATTTCCCATCACTATGGCAACATTGAGACTTTTGTTGCAGCAAAAGGTTAAATGCAACCAAGTGTTCATTAGGACGTTCCACCAATGAATCAGGCCAAATCCTTATTTGTGTGCAAATCAATGGCCGTGTGAGTGTAGAACAAAAGGACAGTGTGAAAGCTGGGGAGAGCTAACTGTCTAATCAACCTTGGGATTACAATTGGTCCCTGGCTGATACAATGGTTTCATCTGTAACATGCATGAAATAACTATAATTGAGAGGGGAAAATATGAGACATTACACAATATTGTTCCAAGACCATTTGCCTAGGACCCAAAATTATTATTTTTTTTCATTCTGGCAAAACCATTTTTTAAAATGTTTCATTTCTTCCTTTTTATTTTTGATAAGTCTTAGTGATCCTTTCAAAATAAATAGCTGAAGATTATTTAAATTAGTTTACCCTTGTCTAAGTAATATTTCATCCTGCATTACCTCTTACCACAGTAGGTTCAAAAAGAAACAGCAAGAAAGAGAAGCGTGTGGGGTGGGGTAGAGTGGTATGGCAGGGGCCTCCGAAATCCAACTGATGTGACTTTGGCTCTAAGGCTGCTTTTGTGATGGAGCTCCAGGCCACTGCAGATGCACAAGTGATGGTAAGTACATGGCTGAGAGGTAGGCTGGTGCAGCAGGCTTTCAGTCCATGTTAGGTTGTTTTCCTAGGGGAAGTTCTCATTCACATCTTTCACTTGTGGGTGCTGTGAGGTTTAGTCGTAGTGCACAGCCAAGTCCCAGCCTTCCACAGAAGGCTGGGAAATGGGGTTGGGCAATCAGAATTCTCTTTTTGCCCAATTCTGGCATCCCCCAGAGTCCTAAAGATTGGCAGAGATGCCCAAGGGCCACCAGAAGAGGGGTAAGGGGACTTGTGGATCTATCGATCCCTCAACCTGAGAGACATATATTTTGATCCTATATATTTATTAGGGCTTCATACATAATCTTTGATAATAAAGAATTCCACTGCAATAGACATATGATCATGCCTGCAGTAGATGCTTCTGTGGGTATCTATAACCTCATTCTCCAGGTAGCTATACAGGTGTGTCTATGCAACAATACGGATTCTGAAAATCAGTTTTAAACTTTTATATCAGACTTTTAGAAAGAGTCTGTCGAGCCCAGATTTTGTGTTTGCTTTTTTTTTTTTTTTTTTTTTTTTTTTTTTTTTTTTTTTTTTTTTTGCTGCCAGGGTACCCTCTGTGAAATAGTTCAAAAGATGAGGGGTCAAGGATTGCTGGAATTTCCTTCTAGAGGCAGAAGATAGATCACACAATGATGATGCTATTGAAAGAGCAAAGAGTGAGTTGCTTTAGGCTTTGTCTCCTCTTTGTGTTTTCAGAAGAATTGAGCAAAACGAGAACTTTCAATAATGATGCAGTTAAAAGATGCTCTCTTGGGTGAGCGTTGACATGTCATGTTGAAAATGCCTGTGATGCTTTAGAGGCTGCAGAGAACTGATATAATTCTTAAACTGTACTCATCAGTAAAGAAAATAAAACAAAACAGCTTTCCGTGGGACTCTTGTTATTTCTAGATATAGGGCCCCGTATAGCAGAAAACGGAGGGGAAAAAACATGTTCCCAATAAATTTGCAGTTGTACATAAATCTACATTAAAAATGGAAAAAAGACAGGTACTGAATTAAAGAATGAAAAATAAAGGTTTATAGAACGTAAATCCTATATGTTTAATTTATCTTTGTATCCCTAGTATCTGGGACAGTATCTGACGACACATAGAGGGTATTGAGGAAATAATTGTCAAATTCTCCTCCCCCTCCTTCATCATCGCCACAGTCATAATCCTCATCCTCATCCAACATTTCTGAGTGTTTATTGTGTGCCAGGCACCATTTTAAGATTCCTATGTAATTCTCTAAACAGTCTTAGGAGGAAAGTATTATCCTCCTTTTAAAGATGGGGGAACCAGGGCTTAGGTAAACTCAATGAGATGTCATGTGAGCAAATGGCTATATGATTATGAAGGTCAGGGGAGAAGTCAAACATTCTCTAATTCACACATCACTTTAGCAGCACAGTGACTCAACCTTTTCCAGCTTTTCCATTTACAAGGAATTAATAGATCTGAAGAACTGCAATTTTGGATCAGACACCAGAAAGAGCTTTCAAGGCATTTATCATAAGTATTAATTAATTCATGCAAGAAATTAAAGTCTATTCTGTTTCAAATTATAAGCATTAATGCTGTAAGAAACGAACTGATTCATCATCTCAAAGATCTTTCCAGCCATCATTCTTTCTGAGACTCCTGCTCAACTTAGAATCGTACATGTTCTAGTTTATCATGATCAAAATGCACTGAGTGTCTCCTAAACATCGCGTGAAACACCCCTGGTCCTTAAGCTTCCCTATTAAGAGAATGACTTTATGATTTCTTAAATGAGTGTTGATATGATTTTTAGCTCAATGATATTACATCTTCAAAGCAAATTAGTTTTACACAGCACAACTTATGGAAAATAACATTATGGAAAAATACAGAGGTCTAGGCTATCTAATGAAAGGAGAAAATGGTCTTCAAGCTTTATATAAATTCTTAGCTAAGTATTAATAATTCTTAGATAAATCCACAAAATCTACCAACTTGTCTGAATTACTGAGTCTTATAAAATGAGACCCCTACTGAAAATGAGTAACGACTTAACCTTTATGTCATAAAAATATGAGCTGAATGCCTGTTCATATGGTGATAATTTTTAACAAATAAGAAATGCCATCAATTTTAACAACTGAAATATCATGGCTGATGTTTGCCAAAACCTTGTTTCCTGCTTTCATGAGAAGGTGCTCTGGGTAATCTTGACTATTTTATTAGCTTGTTAAAAAGAACCAATCATGGAAAAAGCATGTTAATGCCTGGGAGAAACTGATGTTGCTAATGCCACTGTGGCAGGTCTTGTCTGACCACCTCAAAGCCCATTCCCAGCTGCTTCCTTACTGGGCACTAATAATAAAGTCTAGACAAGGCAGATACTTTTCCAGTCTCCTCTGCTGTGGGAGTGGCCATATGATCTGGTCCTGAATAGCTAAAAGTCAAAAGAAGTCTACAGGAGTTTCTTGAAAGGATTTTCTTTCTTGATAGAAGAAGAAAGGACCTCGAATCATCTCTCCACTGCCTACTGTCACCTTACTCCCTTTCAATGTGATCTTGATGTGTTTGGAGTTGCAGCAGCCATCTTGCAACCACGAGGCAATAAACAGAAGGACAAAGAGCACAAAAAGCCAACATGCTGAGGATGAGTAAGTGGAAGGATGCAAAGACTTTAGATTCATGATGGAATGATGAGCTGTGAATCAGCCTTAACTGCATACCTCTAGTCACTTCATGTAAATTGTTTCATCTACTATTGGTAGAATTCATTTACTCAATGTAGCTTAAACAATGTACCCTTGTCTTGATATTTGTTTTTCCCTTGGCCTCATTGATACTAGGCTCTCCTGCAAGTTTTCTTCACCTCTGGAAGTGTTTGTAACTAGTCCCATTTTCTCATCTGATTCCACAATATGAGTGATCCTCCTGGGTTCTAGATGCAGCCCTTATTCTCATTTTTTCTTCACATTATCTCTTATTAATCCCATCCACTTCCACAACTTTTACTCTCACCTACATGAAAATATCTACCAAATCTTTCCTATTTCCTTAATCACAATGATATAATCTATAGAGCTATAATGGGTGGATTAGACTGAGGGCATCTACAAGAACTCCCACTCATGGGTAATGCCATGGTGTCCAGGCCAGGGGACAGCAGGTGGCAGGCAGCAGCAGGGCCCATTTCCTAGCTATCTGAATTTTCTGAATAAAGAGTTCACTTTCCTTCTGCTTCCTCTCCTCTCCTCTCCTCTCCTCTCCTCTCCTCTCCTCTCCTCTCCTCT